>JAGDQO010000959.1:0-19635 GCA_018342035.1 Solanum appendiculatum
AATACTGGTTCCACCGGATACGTCGATCGCATAGCTAGGACTAGTAGCCTATGCTCCACAGACTCGCACTAGAAATAACGGGCTGCAATCGTGTAACGTCATCTGCGGACCGGAGCGGGTAGCCTACCCCCGTCAGCCTAGCACTAGAAATCCTGAGTGATAACCGAGTAACGTCAGCTGCGTACTGGAGCCGGCCATCACGAACTGGATAAGCCACAAAAATAATACACTAAGAGACTAAAAATCATGGGCCGCCGCCCCCACATATATACCAACCGAAGGATCCCAGCCTAACACAATCCAGCCGACAATCGGCGCAACCACGGTATCTTCCGGCAGCATCCCAAAAATCCCAGCGATAAGGGGCAAAGAATCAGAAGGTCTGAAAGCCACGAAAATGCCTATACTAAGGCTCATAATCTGACCCAAGTCTGCTATATCAGTCTACAAGGATCTAGTCCATCCGAAACGACGTCAGATACATACTCAAGTCAACGAGGTACATGAGACTATGTCAATAAATCACAATCTACTCTAAGGCAGAATCACAATAATCAGTCAATCATCAACCAGATTCACCCGGACCCACTCATGCAACATCAGATAACCACCAACATATACCCCACAACATGCATATCAGCAAATCAAATCAACAGCCCAACCTATAGCATGATACTAGCTCATAACAACCCAACAATCAAGTCTAAACTGAGGAAGTCGGGGAACAAGGGAAACAATACTAACTAACCACCCCAGATTCACAAATATCAACCAGCATTTACACAATCAGGCTTAGCCAAGAAAGAAAAGAAGCCGTAACCTACCAAAAAGCCGATCACGCGCGCTCCAAGTCACTCAATTGGAGATTTCCCCTTCTGAACAACCTCAGACTACTGCCACGCTACCAAAAATAGAATCACAGCTTCAATATGGTCGTTTAGACACCAAAATCAACAAATTCGGAGACATACCTATTTTTTGGTCAAAATCGGGCAAAGTGGGACCCGCTCCGGATTTCGCGGAAATGACTTAGTCAAAAGGTCCCAAATCCTTCTCCCAACACTAATCCTAAACTAGTTTATCAAATAGGGGTTGGATCCACTCCCAATCAACCAAACAATAACAAATCTAAAACTAAGAAAAAATAGGCCAAATAAGGGGTTTACCTCCAATTTCACGCAGAAAGAGGTACACCCATAGAACCCCAACCTCAAATATACGAAGCCAAAGAAAACCTGAACACTAGGGACTTTGAATCACCAAAAAAGGAGCTCTAGAACTCGAGATATCAAAATTTAAAATGAAGAAGAAATCATAAGTTGATGGCAGCAGCTTCGAGCTGAATTCCACCACAAACGAGGGTTCACCAACACATTCTGATCACTCCACTGCCTAGCCACAATCTCCACGATCATACAGGACTTCGAATCACTCAAATAGGAGCTCGGATGAGGGAGAAATCGGCATTTGAAAATGAGGGTGAGAGCTGAAATTTTTGGGTTATAAAACCCAAACCTCGCAGCTAAAGACCATTTCTTGTCACTAAACGTCCAATTTCTAGTCGCTAAAGGTCTACACCAGCAACCAGATTTTAACTATTTTTTTAAAGTCTCCGAACGGACCCTCGGAATTCGTTCGGGACCCGATAAAAATAAACCAGATATGCTACCCCACAATGGTGCAGTCGAAATTTCCATACGAGGTCGTTTCGACACAAAGTGGGTCCCACACCCATTATGCCATTTTAGCCAAATTCTACCAAGGGCCTCGAATTTTGATCGGAAGCTTCCGGTAATTCTTGAAAGGCCGTTCTAGACAAAACTTGGCATTCTGGAACAAACCGCGCTGTCAGAATTTTCATTCGAGTGCGTTTTCCAAGAAAGTTGACCAAAGTCAACCTTAGGCCAATTTCCAAAGGCTAAAGAGTTAATCGGCCCCAAAATCACACCGGAAACCCCGGGACTCATGCGAACCATGCTTCTAGCCTAATTTGGCCTTTCCGGAGCTGATGGAACCATCAGAATTCTCATTTGAGGTCATTTACCTGAAGTTATGACCGAAGTCAACTTTTTAAATTTCAAAAGCTCCAAAATAGAAAAATGGGCATAAAACCCAAACGAACGACCAGACGATCGAATCGTCAGTGCCAGCAAGTCATAAATGACTCGGGGTCGCTACATGAATGCTCTAAACGATAGAAAGAAGGTATTAACACATAAATGACCTGGAGGGTCATTACAATATCCATTACTAAAAGGACTTTCGTCCGCGAAAGTAAGGATTAAGAAGTACCTGAGGGATCAAACAAGCTGGGGAACTGCTCCTGCATCTCCCGCTTGATCTCCCAGGTAGCCTCCTCAACTAGACGATGCCTCCAACAGACCTTAACAACAGGAATGGCTCTCGACCTGAGCTGCCTCACCTCTCTGGCCAAAAAAGAAACTGGCTCCTCAGAATAGGCCAAGAGATCATCCAACTCAACGGCGTCATACTGGAGAACATGACACTCATCTGGAACATATCGGCGCAACATCGATACATGGAAAACCTGATGTACAACTGAGAAAGCTGGAGGTAAGGCTAACTCATAAGTCACCTCGCCAACTGCCCTCAAAATCTCAAAAGGCCCAATAAACCTGGGGCTAAGCTTGCCCCGCCTCCCAAATCTCATCATGCCCTTCATGGGTGATACTCAGAGGAATACTCTGTCACCCACAACAAAACTCAACGGTCGACGCCTGCGATCTGCATAACTCCTCTGTCTACTCTGAGCCGTCCTGAGCCTGTCCTGGATCAACCTCACATGCTCCAAGGACTCCTGAAACAAATCTGTACCATGCGGCCTAGGCTTCGTAGACTCAAACCAACCAACGGGAGTATGACAACACCTACCATATAGGGCCTTTAACGGGGCCATCTGGATGCTGGAATGGTAGCTGTTGTTATACGCAAACTCCGCTAAGAGCAAGAAATGGTCCCACTGACCTCCAAAGTCTATAACACAGGCCCGCAACATATCCTCAAGCACCTGGATAGTGCGCTCTGACTGACCATCAGTCTGCGGGTGAAATGCTGTGCTAAGTTCCACACGGGTGCCTAACTCTCCCTGAAATGCTCTCCAAAAGCTAGAAGTGAACTGTGGGCCCCAGTCTGAAATGATAGAAATAGGCACAGCATGAAGACGGATTACCTACCGAATGTAGATATGGGCTAACCTCTTAGCATGGAAGGATGTATGAATGGGTATAAAGTATGCTGACTTGGTCAATCGATCCACGATGATCCAGATACTGTCAACACCTCTAGGAGTTTGTGGCAACCCAACAATGAAGTCCATGGTGATGCGCTCCCACTTTCACTCAGGAATGGGCATCCTCTGCACCTCTCCCCCAAGCCTCATTTGCTCGGCCTTAACCTGCTGGCAACACAAACAACGGGACACATAATCTGAGATGTCTCTCCTTATACCGCTCCACCAGTAATGTTGTCTCAAATCACGATACATCTTTGATGTGCCCGGATGAATAGAATATCTGGAATCATGGGCCTCGCTAAGGATTAGCTGGATGAAATCACCAACTCTGGGAACACACAAACGGCCAACAAATCGCAAAACCCCATCTGAATCTAAGGTTGCCTGCCCGGCATCACCTGTCAACACTCTACCTCTGATTGCTATCAAAGACTCATTCTCAAACTGGCGACTATAGATCTGGTCAAACAGAGATGACTGAACCACCACATAAGCTAGCACCCGACTAGAATTCGAAACGTCGAGTCTGATCATCTGATTAGCTAAGGACTGAATGTCCAAAGCCAAGGGCCGCTTCGAGACAGAAAGGAAATCTCGACTACCCATACACACTGCCTTCCGACTCAAGGCATCCGCTACTACATTCGCCTTGCCCGGATGCTAAAGAATAGAGAGGTCGTAGTCCTTCAGGAGCTCAATCCACCAGCGCTGCCTCGAATTAAGATCCCTCTACGTCATAATATACTGAAGGCTCCTATGATCAGTGAACAACTCACAATGAACTCCATACAAGTAATGCCTCCAGCTCTTAAGCGCGAAAACTACCGCCGCCAACTCCAAGTCATGAGTGGGGTAGTTGCGCTCATGCAGCTTAAGCTGCCTCGACGCATAAGCAATAACCTGGCCCTACTGCATCAGAACACAACCCAAACCAATGCCGGATGCATCACAATAGACCGTGAAGCCCTCGCCCTTAAATGGAAGAGTCAAGATAAGAGAAGTAGTAAGCAACTCCTTAAGTCTCAGAAAGCTCCTCTCACACTCCTGCGACCACAGAAATAGAACATCCTGGCGAGTCAATCGTGTCAAAGGTACTGCTAATGTGGAGAAACCCTAAACAAAGCGTTTGTAATACCCCGCTAGTCCGACGAAGTTCCGAATCTCAGTCACAGAAGTGGGCCTAGCCCAACCACGAATAGCCTCAATCTTCGTTGGATCAACCATAATGCCATCCTTGGACACCACGTGCCCCAAGAATGCTACAGACTCCAACCAAAATTCACACTTTGAGAACTTGGCATAAAGCCGATGGTCTCTCAAAGTCTGGAGCACTGTCCTCAAGTGCTGCTCATGATCACTATGGCTCCGCGAGTATACCAAGATGTCATCGATGAAGAAAATGACAAAGGAGTCTAAGTACTGCCTGAACACTCGTGTCATCAGATCCATAAATGCGGTAGGGGCATTAGTCAACCCAAAAGACCTCACCAGGAACTCATAATTACCATAACGAGTCCTAAAGGTTATCTTCGGGATGTCCGCTGCTCTAATCCTCAGCTGATGATAACCGAAACTCAAGTCAATCTTCGAAAACACTGCTGCACCCTGAATCTGGTCAAATAAATCATCTATACGAGGCATAGGATAACGGTTCTTCACAGTCACCTTATTCAGCTGCCTGTAATCAATGCACATCCGCATGGTGCCGTCCTTCTTCCTCACAAACAGGACTGGAGCACCCCAAGGCGACACACTGGGTCGGATAAACCCTCTACTCAAGAGATCTTGAAGCTGATCACTGAGCTCCCTGAGCTCTGCAGGTACTATACGATATGGAGGGATAGAAATGGGACTAGTACCCGGCTCCAAGTCTATGGCAAAATCAATCTCCCGATCTGGGGGTAGGCTAGGAAGGTCAGTGGGAAACACATCTGCGAACTCTCGGATGATAGGTACTGAGTCGACGGTAGGGCCCTCCCTACTTACAACTCTAACATATGCCAAATATGAAAAACATCCGCTTTCCACCAACCTCTGAGCCCGCATACAAGAAATTACCCCAACTGGTGTGTGACTACAAGAACCCTGCCACAGCACCGGCGGGATACCAGGAATAGCTAAAGTCACGGTCTTTGCATAACAGTCCAAGACAGCCCGACAAGGGGACAACCAATTCATACCTAGAATCATATCAAAGTCTACCACACATAGTACAATAAGATTGACCAGAGTGTCCTTCCCCTGAATAGTCACCACACAGGATCTATAAACCTGATCCACTACTAAAGAATCCCCTACTAGGGTCGAAACACGCAAAGGCATAGACAAGGGCTCAGGACTCACTCCCAATCGAGGAACACAATAAGATGACACATAAGAATAGGTAGAACCTGGGTAAAATAAAGCTGAAGCGGACTGATGGCATAAGAGAATCGTACCTGTGATCACGTCATCAGACGCCTCGGCCTCTGCTCTAGCTGGAGCTGCATAAAAGTGGCCCTGGGCACCTCTACCTCTTGCGTCCACTCTACCTCCTATCCTGCCTCCCTTGGGACCCCCTCGAGAACCCTGCTACTGACCTCTTCCTCTAGCTGGAGGTGCTACCGCTGAAACCGGTCTCGCTGCCAGAGGAGCTGGTAAAGCTGATCTAGAAGAAGGGCACTCCCTGGTCCAATGACCAAGCTCCCCACAAGTGAAGCAACCCTGTGAAGACTTGCTAACCACTGGAGGTCGGCCACCCCGATCTGGTGCACCTGACTGAAACCCACCTCGGCCCTGACTCAGACCGGTACTATACCCACTCTGACAGTGATGATCACCCTCTAAAGTCTGCAACGCTGCCTGATATGGCCGACTAGACAGCCCTGACTGAAACCTCTGATAACCCCGATCTCGGGTATCCCTTGACCTACAATGGGTCCCATTGAAGCTATCATCTGACCTAGCCCTCTTGCCGCTGCCCCCGTGGGCCTCACGACAAAACTGCTCAATCGTGCGGGCATGGTCTACCACATCAAGAAAAGAACAGCTCGCTGACAACATAGACTACGACTCAATCCTCAACAGTAGCCTCAATCCCCTAACAAAGCATCGAACCCTCTCCTCCTCCGTAGGTAGAATCATGGTGGCATGACGGGACAACTCCAAAAATCTAGCCTCGTACTCAGATACTGTCATGGAGCCCTGCTCCAACCTCGAGAACTCATTACAGAGTCAGTCCCTATCGCTCAGTGGAATAAATCTAGCCAAAAAAGCCTCAGAAAACTTCTCCCACGACACTGGTGGAGATCCAACTGGCCTGGTCTCAATGAAAGAGCGCCACCTCTGTCTAGCTGGTCCATCTTATTGGTAGGCCGTGAAGTCGGCTTCTCTAGACTCCACTAATCCCAAGGTATGCAACCTCTCCCGGTAAATAGTCAGAAACTTGTGGGCATCCTCTCCCACAGCCCCTGAGAATCTCGGCGGTGACAATCTAAGGAACACACCGAGCATCTTCTGCTCTCGCAGAGGAATAACCCCGTCCAAAGGGTCTAACTAAACCACAACTGGGGCTGGCGGCTGATGAACCTCTGGAGCCGCTACTGCAGGCTGGTCCTGCTGCGCTGGAACCGGCTCTGGAGCTGGCTGCTGTTGCATACTACCAATAGCAGCTAAAAGCTGGGCAAGCATGTCCTGAAGATCTGGGACGACAACTAGAGCTGGTGGTGGCAGGGCTGGTCCCGACCCTGCCGGATTAGGTGGAATCTTCTCTGCTCGAGGATCTTGCTCTGGAGTCCTCTCTCTACCTCGGCCTGGTGCCACACCTCGACCTCGGGGTCGACCTCTACTACACGTACGAGCCATCCTGTGACAGAACGACACAAGTGAGATTTTAAGAAACCAACTGGACACCAGCGCACGACAAAGATACAAAGATAGGACAACATCCTAAGGACATCATGTAGCCTCCCGTAGATAGTCACGGACATCTCCGCTGCGATCCATAGGACTCTACTAGATGCTAGTTCTGTAAAAGTGAGACCAACGAACCTACGGCTCTGATACCAATTTCTCAAGACCCAATTTCTCAAGTCATGATGGCACCTACCAACACACCAGTAGGCCAGCCAAAACCCTATCCCAAAACTAAACAGTAACGGGACTAAGGGTGGAAACTAATCCATAGCCAAGCGGAAGCATACAATAAGAGCACTCACGAAAGCTGGAACGGAACAAAAATAATATATACAACACCTCCCAAAACCTGAAAGTCACAAGTACAGAACTACTAAAAAGAGTACAAGTCCCAAAAGTGGATCACTGGAACAACTGTCTCGAAAACAAAAGACAACCCAAAACATATAAAAAGAAGGAGACTGGTAATCCAAAAATGCCAAGTGCTCACCCTCGTCTCCTGAACAGACCGCTGCAGGCTCGATATCAACGCTGATAGCTGGTGCTCGGAGCTGCATCACGAAAATAGATGCAGAGTGTAGCATCAGTACCAAAACAATAGGTACCCAGTAGGCATCATAGGCCAACTGAGCAAGAAGGGTAAAAATAAGCGGATAAGATAAAATTAGCACAAACAGAGGTCAACAGAACAGGAAACGGAAAATCTGAAAGGAAGCACAAAGAAATAACTAAAATAAACCCAGCTGAGCCCCTCATAAGACTCGCTGGGCACACTCGTGCGCAAGTTTAAATAAAACCTGAACGGACCCCCATAAGCTCGATAGGTACACAGAAGAGTTATTCTACAGAAGCGAAGGAATAACCAACTCAAGAACATCAACAGGGCCCCGCCCAATCATTACCATCAGAGCTCCGCTTAGTCATAAATATCAGAGCCCATCTCTGTCATAAATATCAGAGCCTAGCTCAGTCATAAATATCAAAGCCCAGCTCAGTCATCAGTCACGAGCGCCGGACTATAACCGGGCAACCTTAGTCTCGGACTGGCACAAACAGCCTACACTCCACAGTCTAACGCTGGAAATACTTGTTCCACCGGATACGTAGGTCGCATAGCTAGGACTAGTAGCCTATGCTCCACGGACTCGCACTGGACATAACGGGCTGCAATCGTGTAACGTTAGCTGCGGATCGGAGCGGGTAGCCTACCCCCGTCAGCCTAGCACTGGAAATCCTGAGTGATAACCGAGTAACGTCAGCCGCGTACTGGAGCCAGCCGTCACGAACTGGATAAGCCACAAAAGTAATACACTAAGAGACTAAAAATCACGGGCCGCCGCCCCCACATATATACCAACCGAAGGATCCCAGCCTAACACAATCCAGCCGACAATCGGCGCAACCACGGTATCTTCCGGCAGCATCCCAAATATCCCAGCGATAATAGGCAAAGAATCGGAAGGTCCGAAAGGCACAAAAACGCCTATACTAAGGCTCATAATCTGACCCAAGTCTGCTATATCAGTCTACAATGATCTAGTCCATCCGTAACGACGTCGGATACATACTCAAGTCAACGAGGTACATGAGACTATGCCAATAAATCACAACCTATTCTAAGGCAAAATCACAATAATAAGTCAATCATCAACGAGATTCACCCGGACCCACTCATGCAACATCAGATAACCACCAACAGATACCCCACAGCATGCATATCAGCAAATCAAATCAACAGCCCAACCTATAGCATGATACTAGCTCAAAACAACCCAACAATCAAGTCTAAACTGAGATAGTCGGGGAACAAGGGAAACAATACTAACTAACCACCCCAGATTCACAATTATCAACCAGCATTTACACAATCAAGCTCAGTCTAGAAAGAAGGGAAGCAGTAACCTACCAAAAAGTCGATCACGAGCGCTCCAAGTCACTAAATTGGAGATTTCCCCTTCCGAACGGCCTCAGCCTACTGCCACGCTACAAAAAATAGAATCACAGCGTCAATACGGTCGTTTAGACACAAAAATTAACAAATTCGGAGACAAACCAATTTTTGGGTCAAAATCGGGCAAAGTGGAACCCGCTCCAGATTTCGCGGAATTGACTCCGTCAAAAGGTCCCAAGTCCTTCTCCCAACACTAATCCTAAACTAGTGTATCAAATAGGGGTCGGATCCGCTCCCAATCAACCAAACAATAACAAATCTAAAACTAACAAAAAATAGGCCAAATAAGGGGTTTACCTCCGATTTCACGTAGAACGAGGTGCACCCATCAAACTCAAACCTAAAATATATGAAGCCAAAGAAAACCCGAACACTAGGGACTTTGAATCACAAAAAAAGGAGCTCTACAACTCGAGATATCAAAATTTAAAATGATGAAGAAATCATAAGTTGATGGCAGCAGCTTGGAGCTGAATTTCACCACAAACAAGGGTACACCAACACATTCCGATTACTCCACTTCCTAGCCATAATCTCCACGATCATACAGGACTTCGATTCACTCAAATCGGAGCTCGGATGAGGGAGAAATCGGCATTTGTAAATGAGGGTGAGAGCTGAAATTTCTGGGTTATAAAACCCAAACCTCGCCGCTAAAGACCATTTCTTGTCACTAAAAGTCCAATTTCTGGTCGGTAAAGGTCTGCACCAGCAACCAGATTTTAGCTATTTTTTTAAAGTCTCCGAACGGACCGTCGAAATTCGTTCGGGACCCCATAAAAATAAACCAGATTTGCTACCCCACTAATTTCAACATTTCGGACTCAATGGCGCAGTTGAAATTTCCATACGAGGTCGTTTCGACAAAAAGTGGGTCCCACACCTATTATGCCATTTTAGCCAAATTCTACCGAGGGCCTCGGATTTTGATTGGAAGCTCTCGGTAATTCTCGAAAGGTCATTCTAGACCAAACTCGGCATTCTGGAACTAACCGTGCTGTCGGAATTTTCATCCGAGTGCGTTTCCATGAAAGTTTACCAAAATCAACCTTAGGCCAATTTCCAAAGGCTAAAGAGCTAATCGGCCCCAAATTCACACCGGAAACCCCGGGACTCATGCGAACCATGCTTCTAGCCTAATTTGGCCTTTCCGGAGCTGATGGAACCGTCATAATTCTCATTTGAGGTCATTTACCTAAAGTTATGACCGAAGTCAACTTTTCAAGGTTCAAAGGCTCCAAAATAGAAAAATGGGCATAAAACCCAAACGAACGACCAGACGACCGAATCGTCAGTGCCAGCAAGTCATAAATGACACGGGGTCGCTACAGGAATGCTCTAAACGACAAAAAGAAGGCATTAACACAGAAATGACCTGGAGGGTCATTACAATGTTCATGTTGTTCCATGGACAGTCTGTCTATTCCTATTTTAAATGCATAAGTTGTTTCATAGGACTCTCCATATCTATTTTCCTTTTTTGTCCCCATTTTAGGTGCTTATCTGTCATGTTTCATTTTTGGTAAGTTTGTTGTTTCATTCACTTATTAAATATAAGCTAAATTTTTATTTTAAAGTTTGGTGTAGATTCTTATATATTTTTTTTGTCTTTATTCTTTTACTATTGATATTGTGGTTATTGAAAATGTTTGTATTGTTAGTATGATTTCTAATTACAATTTTAAAAATCTAGAAAATTATTGTAAACCAATAAGTTATCTAAAATTAAAACAATAAGGAAGATTATCGAAAGACCTATTTAATATCCATCAATTGAAAAACTAAAGTGATATTACAAGATTCATAACTTTTTTGACTTCATTAAGTCAAGAAATTTTGTGTTTTGATTTAAGTTATTGTATAAACTTATTTTTGCACTCCAAAAACATAAGATTATCTGAACATATTGATATTCTGATTTCATTTCTCTCTCTTTTTTTGTTCTCCCTTTTAAAATTAATAATATATAGATAAAGAAAAGACAAGACGATGGACAGAAATATAACGTGAATGAAGATATTAAATCTAACCTAAACCAAAAGCCAAATATTTTATGTCGAAACTTGAATGACTGATGCAAAAACAATTTCAAAAAATAAAATTGACTAATTAGGTTTAAATTGTGACCTTTTAATATTAAATTTAATGCAACAAAACTATAATCAAAACTCAATGAATTTATTGTTTCTTCTAAATTTTTTTACTTTTACGGATATAAATTAGTTGGAAAGGATCAGACGAAACTTAAATATGAATCACTAGATGATTGTATTTTAACTTGTTTACTATAATGAAGAAGTTTTATTAGAGAAAAATATCTATTTTCATTACATAAAAAATTAGTAAAACAATTCATAACTAACTATTCTTGTTTTGAGTACTTTCCTTAAATGAATTAAAAAAAATTCTTCCCCACTACGTGTAAACATATTATTTTGATTAGTTATTTGTGGAATCATTTTATATTGATTTCCTCAAAAATTATTTAAAATTTTTATATATAAGTTGAGTGACATCTTGGTGAGTATCTGACAGTAAAAAAAAATTTAAGCAATATTTATTTTTTAAAATAGTCGAAAGAATCAAAAAATTCTATAAATAGGAGTTTATCTAAGGCAAGAATACAAACAACCACAACAATAAAGTTTTTTGATACCCATCTAAACAAACAATTTTTTTCTCCTCTTCCTCCTCGTTATCATGCCTAGAGGGAAAGTAAAGCTGGCTTACTGTCATGAACCCAAGCCTACACCCTGGACGTGGCCAGCACTCGAGAACCATTGTTAGTCCCCAAGCGAACCCTCATCTTGGCTGACTACAAGCGGAAGACTAACTCAAGCATACGCAAGCATCAAACTGAAAGAAATGCTAAATCAATAGTGTATTAAATTTCAAAACTCTCTAAATATACTGAGTATTAAACATAAGTTTTAAAGAAAACCTATGAGACTGAAAGACACTCCAAAATTGTCTATCTATGAAGCCTCTATTTTTATATAGATGAGTGTCGGGACAAGATCCACGACTATTCAAAATGCTATAAATACCAACAACTCATAAAACTGGAGTCCTCCGGAAGCAAGGAGACCTCACTCGAAAGTTGACGAGCGGATGAAGTGATCTCAATGGACTCTTGTTGAGGATTCTAAGTACCTGTATCTGCATCATAAATGATGCAGGTCGAATGACATCAGTACATTGAATGCAGAAGTATGTAATATGGCCGAATAAAACAATAACTGAACTGATAAGGCTAGGAGAATGCTCACCTAAACTCAACTCAATGCAAAGAAATAATAAGAGATGACATATTTAAAGCTTTGTAAATAAAAGATACTAACTCAAGGATGTATATAAAAATACATTAAATTACTCTTTACTCTTATTTGGGAGTTTCTCTAACCAACAACCATCACTATGAGCTACGTGATGATACATCGTCTCGCCCACACTGCCAGAACTATCCTATACCTTTTCGGGGTATAGAACACCTCAACTAAGTGGCTCCACTAAGTTCTGTCCGAAGGCACTAAGGATTCATCTAAAAAGTATGATCATTTACCCATGTTGGCTACATGGTTTATGAGGAATGTGAGTTTTCTAAACTCATCTCCATATCGGTGCTCAATACTACTCCCAATAAATATATATACTCATGCACAAATGTATAAAACATACTCTTTCTCTCTTTCGAGGTAATTACTCAAAATAACCTCTTAAAAGAGGTAACTGCTCTGAAATATCTCTAAACTCATAACTCTTTTTAAAACTCAAAGTTTCTCTTTTCTCAATGTAAAAAGGTTACATTTAGGAATACTTAGTTCCCTTATATTCTTTCTCAATCATGTATAAAACTCTTCTCAAAACCCGTCTTTACTTTCTCAATAATAACTCAATAAAAGCTCTTGAACTTTTCTCTTAAAATCACTTTAGTTTTGAAAGTGCCTTAAGACATGTGAGTAGGATAATGCATGAATTTTCAAAGGTAAATAAAGCCTATAGGAGCTAATACAAAGAAGGAAAGCATAGCCACAACTTAAAGGAACACTCCCGGATGAACAAAAGAGGAATTTGCCCTGGCGACCCTTGGCATACTGCTGGCGCGGGGTGCCTGGCCCAAAACTTTAGAAGTAAAGTTGGAGCACACTATTGGTGAGCCTCCCTAGGCCCCTCCCCAGCATCCCGATGAATTTTCAATCTTAAATTAGGACCCCAAATTAGTTTAGAATTGGGAAATTTCTCCTAAACTATTCTTGATTCTCAAACCCAATACAAATACACAAGAACTTTCATATAATCCCCTTGGAAACATAACTTTACCAAAGATTCACAAAACACAAGAATCAAAACCTCCATTGTTAAAAAATTGGACTCAATATCAAGAACTACGAATGGATCTTTTAGATATAACAATTTCTTGACTAAATTTAGATGTAGGGCATGAGGACGAAAAAGTCCAACATTGTGAGAAGCCTTTCATACCTGGAAAGAACAAAGGTTCTTGGCGAAATTGATGGAAACTTGAAAAACACTTGAACCCTAGCTTTTTCTCCTCTTGGAACCTTGCTTTAATTCTTATAAGTGTTAAAGAACGTGAAAAGATGTTTTAACACTGATTAGACCATTAATTAGGTTTAAAAATGTGTCTTAGGCTTAGGAGCGGTGGGAAAAGACCAAACTACCCCTCTAGTAAAATTGATGAGGTGCCTTAAGAGGAAGGCTCACTAAAATGAATATATCTCTTTACTCCGAACTCGAAATAAAGAAAACTCGGTGGAGTTGGAAAGGGGACTCAAAGACCTCTAATTTGATAGGTCATAGGCCACCTAATTTCTTATGTGCTGAGAGATGATTCTTTGAAGTTGACCTAAGTAGAATCTTATGTCAAAACTTAATCGGTAAGGAAGCTTTCAACACAATTTTGTGCTAGGAGATTCTTGTGACCTTAATTGATATCCAAAATTATTTCCACGCTAATCAATTTACCTTAGAATCCAAGAACAATTAAGAATCACTCGGTACGATCTTATACACAATTCAAAAGTGGTTCGGGTCTTAATTTAAAAATTTCCAGGGTGTTACACTTACATTGAAAATAATACTCAAAGGAGAGTCACATACAAAAGAAGACAAAAATGGGCCTTTTAAAAGACTCAAGAACTGAGCACACTTTGTGATTGTGAAGTAGCCAACGTCATGTAACACCTCAAAAAACCATAGCTTGGTTGGACTTAGCAAAATTTTAGAAAGTTGTTGAAGTACTGGTTCCATGGGCCATGTACGGGCCGTACAGGGTCTTAAGAGCCGTAGGAACCAGTCGTGGTTTGAGTCCTGGAAGTTGGAAAATGTCAAGTCTTAGATGGCTTCATATCGACCAACATGTTGGACAGTAGAAAGAGGTATGGTCCGTAGGAAAGGGCTTGTCAGGAGGTCGCAGACAATGTGAAATTTGATGAATCTTGGGTCTTGATGTACCACAAATTTACGGTACTTATAATACTTTTAATTTTTATTTTTGCATATGTCTTAAGCATTTGTTATTAAATTTGATGGTATTATACTTGTATTTTGTAGAAAAATAGGCTTTGGATCAATCGGGATGAAAAAGGTTGAAGCAGCTGTAGTTTTGAGGTTTGACGACTCAGCCTAAGAGCTGTAGATGTTTCTACGAGCCAAATGAATGAGTCGTGGTTTGAAGAGATGATTTTTGAAGCTGAGTATAAAATGACAATACCAGACAACGAGTTGTAGGAACTTGTACGAGCTGTAGATTGGAGCAAAAGAAAAGTTAGAGATTTTTGAGCTCCAGCACTTGAATGTTGGAAGACCAGGACGGGTCCTACAAAGTTCTACAAGTCGTAGAACATACCCGTAGAAAATTCTAGAAGTTAAGAAGTGAAGCTGTTGTTCGACGGAAGGTTCCTACGAACCGTAAGACTTCCTACAATTCGTAGGAACAACTCGTAGGATTAACCGTCGAGCCTAATTTTCAAATATTTCCTTTTTTGATTCTATTTAGGATTAGATGTCTATAAATATTAGTTTTAATTTACATTTTTTTGAGTTAGACAATTTTTTGATACTTTGGTTTTGGCTTTGAGAATTATTTTGTGAACACTTGTCCATTTAATTCTTGAAGCTTCAGTTTATAATATAACTTTTTGTTCGTCAATTCAAGATTCTGGATTTCATCTACTCTAATTGTAAGTTCAAAATTTATTTTAACAATCTTCTTATGAATTGTGATAATTAAAGCTGAGTAGCTAAATGCACAACTAGGGTTGTGGAAACCATGAAGAATTAACAACGTAGACTTAATAATTAAGTAATTCTTGAATAGCATTTATGCATGTATTGTTGATCTCTTCACTTTAATTTCTTTTTAAAGAGAGCCCGCGCTAGAACCCGCCGTATTCCTACTTACCTGACCAAGGAAGTAACGACTGGGAAAAGAGATTAAACAACAGAGATTGGGCGAGATAATCCGCCTTCTAATAGCCTGAACCCTAATTTTGAGGACTAATCTGGGGTCAAGGGTAAGGGTCATTAAACCACACACCCGTAGACCGACCATGTTGTGTGGTAAAATTTCCTAGTGGATGACCAATCACTTAGGAGATACCTAACTTACCGACTTTGTATGTTAAACACTAGACAAGGTTACTATTATAAGGTTTACTGCATTAAGAACTTGTAGGAAACAGATATACCCTAGTTTCAAATTTTATTGACTTTACAAAACGTCAAATCCTATTTACTTGGTTACTTATTATCAAAATCAATCAGTTATTATTTTGTTTTTCAAAACCCCCTTTTTACGGAAATAATCTGACCAAAAGTAAAATCGACAGTTAATTAGCCTAAGTCTAGACCTTATTCCGTGTGGGATCGACCCTAACCTCTGTTAAGTTCTTTATTTGAACTACTACCACTTATACTTCTTTAGGGAGGTGTAATTTGGGTGTAGCAAATTTTGGCGCCGTTGGCTGGAAATAAGGCTTTTAAATTATTTCCTGATTTACATTTTATTTTGTTTTTATTTTCTATAGGTTTTTTTCGAAGTTTATGCCAAGTACACGGAGTCAAGGCAATCCCCTGACCCCTTTTAATCAAGAACTAGCCAAAACACTGTGAAAAATAACCGGACATGGCCGAAATCTAGGACTGAACGATGATCCAATCGGAGTAGGTTAGGAGGATGACCCTGGAGTCTAACTTCAAGGAGTAGTGGGGATACCGAGAAACAATCAGAACAACCCTGCGATATTGCAAGATGAACAAGCACCCGATGTGGGTGATAATTATAGGGTTGATCACAATGCTATGGGATCAACGGGTGCCATAGTAGTACTCGTACTACCACCTCGACATACTTTTATGGTTACTAGCAGTCTGATGCAAATGCTTACATCCAGAGGGTTATTTCATGGCATGCAATCCGAAGACCCATATGCTCATGTGAGTAAAGTCATCAGCGTGTGTAAGAGTAGTGTGGAAAGGCGAGACTTAGACATGGATGCGATTGGGTTATGTGTGTTTCCATTATCATTGACTAGTGATGTGACCGTGTGGCTATCTGAGCTTTCATATAACTCAATTACCACATGCACGGAGCTGCACATAGTGTTCTTGAAAAAATATTTCCGATTGTCAAAGAAGTTGAGGCTTAAAGATAAACTCAATAAATTTGTGACTCTACCTGAGGAGTCGGTTAGTAATTTTGGGACAAATTTACAGATTTCATGAGAATTGTACAGAACCACCGTATTGATGATGAATCGCTCAAGGAGTACTTTAACAGAGGGCTGGATGACAATGGGAAAACAGTGTTAGATACTATTGCTAGAGAATCTTACGAGGAACACATTTCAGGAGATTGAAAAGAAACTTGAAAAGATCTCCAAGAATAATAAAACATGGAGCACTAGAACTTCGGCTACATCAAAGAGCACTTTTTCAATACAAGCCACTCATAGTCGAGTGAATGAGCATATGCATCAAGAGGTGGCACATTTGAGAACAGAGGTCGGCTTGTAGGGGTGCTAAGAAAGTTAATGCAGTAAATTACCAGAATAGAGCACCCTTGGTTGATGAGTATATATAAGAAAAAGATGTGAATTTTGTGAATGAGAAGACGGGGGGGGGGGTTCCGAAATAATGCCCAAGCATCCAATCAGGGTAATTGGTGCGAAGGTCAAGAAAATCAAGGTCGAAACTTCAGTATTTACAATCGTGAAGGACACTATTGTCACGCCCCAAACTAGAGGAGGCACGATAGGTACCTGGTGCCTTACTTGACCGAGCAACCGACTGAAACATAAAGGAATTGAAACAACGAGGGTCTATGAGACCACCACAATAATATGCTAAAATAAGATAACTGGACCAGCGAGGTCACCACAACATTAAATACATAATGAATGAGCTGACAAGGCCAACTTAACTAATAAAGAACTAGCAAGCCGAATCTCACGACCCAAACGAGTCATGAGTGGTACCCACACTTACTCTTCTAGGTGGACGAACCAATGAATCCAAACCCCAACTTATATAAATTGTTCAACAACAAAATACAATCAGAATGCGGAAGCTCAAAACTTATTAAAGTAAACAATAAAACAAACCTCTAGAGTCTATTACATATTATCCCCAAAACCTGAAAGTCATCACATCAAGGACATCTAATCTCTAAATACTACGTCTAAGAGTATTAAAGACATCAAAATAAATAAATAGTATAGTCTATGTCCGAAATCTAAGGACATCATGCCATGACCGAGAGAATCCAACACGATCTGGTAGGAATAGCTCACCTTGAAATCTGATGTGCTGGAGACTAGCTAGAGCTGAGGGAGAGTCGAAGTTGCTAGTACACTCGTTGCACTCCACAAAAGGAAAATGAAGGAAACAAAGTAGGGATCAGTACTGGGCAACATGTATTGAGTAGATATCTTCGGCCGATTCAAAATAGAAACTAATATGCATAAAGTAATAATATGAAATCAACTATAGCACTTAGATGGTGGCAAGCAATAAACAACATGATCAAGTGACAACAACACCAAAGTAAGTACACAATCAGTCCACAATATCAAAAACACATATAAGGACTCAAGCCTCCAAACCACGCTCTTTTGGGAAATGAGTTCTTTGAGCTTGAGTACATTAAGTTAATTTAATATGTTTTTCTTTAATATTACTGTGTCGGAACGTGACACCCGATCCAATAATATCGTGCCAGAACGTGACACCCGATCCAATAACATCGTGTCAGAACGTGACACCCAATCCAATAATACCGTGTCAGAACGTGACGTCCGATCCAATAACACCATGTCGGAACATGACACCCGATCCAATAATACCGTGTCCGAATGTGACACCCGAACGAATAATACCGTGTCCGAACATGACACCCGATCCAATAACACCGTGTCAGAACGTGACACCCGATCCAAAATATTATGTCAGAACGTGACACTCGATCCAAAATACTGTGTCGGAACGTGACACCCGATCCAATATACCGTGTCGAAACGTGACACTCGATCCAATAATACCGTGTCAGAACTTGATACCCGATCCAATATACTGTGTCGAAACGTGACACACGATCCCATAACACCGTGTTAGAACGTGACACTTGATCCAAATATATCGTTAATTCATTTGTCATTATTTATCATCTATTTCCATTTCCTTATCAATATATCATCAAGCCTTATCTTTACTCAAGGCATCACTTTAATAAAACAAGTTCAAGATTATAGATTTCGCCGTCTTGGGATTAAAGACCAATCACAACAACACATGAATCATCCAAACAACAACAACCAAGTACATAGAAAAATTCACAATGTCACCCAATGACTATCAATCACTATTAAGAGTCTATCTATCACATAGAATAAACCATAACCTACCTCCACCGAAGAACCGGATCCAATGATTTTCCTCTCCTCAACGTCTCAGAACGTTTCCAATCTATCAAGTATACAATAGTCATAAGCAAACGAGTCCATAGACATCCACATTACTATATATCTATCCTAGACTCACAAACCCACTCAAATCTATAATCAATTTCCTACATCTTGACACCAACTAATATATCAAGTCTCATATTCCTGCAATTACCATAACTGTTATGAAATTCATATAATATAATGCACCTAATATTTAATTACCTATCTCAATTTATCAAAGCATAACTTATAATGTGATAATATAAGAAACGTCCAAATCAAGTCAAATTGTACGACATTGTACTTAACCTTCAACAAAGCCTAATACAATTAACAATGAATCCAGCCTCCAAGATCTTAACTTTCCCACAAATCTATTCTATATATATAAAATACTATATAATTTCTAAAGATTGAAATAACTATTTAGCACTAACTTTAATAGTATGTAAATTAACACTTACCATAATAATGACCATAGGTATACTTCAATTCTTTCCTATCATTAGACCGTTATTGCATAGTCATTCTCCATATTAAGGTTGTAATAATACATAAAGAAACCAAAAAAA
>JAGDQO010000960.1:0-96807 GCA_018342035.1 Solanum appendiculatum
TGTGATTAGAAATTGGCCTAGGCCATTGACCCCGTCGGATATTAGGAGCTTCTTGGGCTTAGCGGGTTACTACCGGAGATTTGTGAATGGGTTTTCTTCTATTGCTTCTCCCATGACTAAGTTGACACAAAAGAAGGCTAAGTTGAGTGGACCGACGAGTGCGAAAGGAGTTTTCAAACCTTGAAAGATAAACTTGTGTCCGCTCCTATATTGTCACTACTGGATGGGCTTGAGGGATTTGTTGTGTATTGTGATGCTTCTAGAGTTGGCTTGGGTTGTGTCCTAATGCAAAATGGTAAGGTGATAGCCTATGCTTCTAGACAACTCAAAGTGCATAAAAAGAACTATCCTACGCATGATCTGGAATTTAGCCGCGGTGTGTTTGCTTAAAGATTTGGCGTCATTCATTTGTATGCGGTACATATCGTCGATGTGTTCACCGATCATAAGAGCCTCCAATATGTCTTCACCCAAAGAATCTCAAACTTCGAGACAAAGAAGGTGCAGGAATTCTAAAGATTATGATGAATGAGTGTGCATATCATCCCGTAAAGCTTAATGTGGTGGCGGGAATGCTTTGAGTTAGGGTGTACTATGGGTAGCCTAGCTCATGTTTATATTGGTGATAGGGGAAATGGCTAGGGAGGTACATCGGTTGGCTAGGTTGGGGGTTATGTTGGAAGAGGTTAGTAATGGTGGTGTGGTCGTTGTTGATGGTGCTAGGTCTTCCTTGGTTGATGAGGTGATAGCAAAACAAGATCTTGATTCTTCCTTGTTTGAATTGAAGGCCTTGGTGAAAGAGGGCAAGGTGGAAGTTTTCTCCCAAGGGGAGATGGTGCCCTTAGGTACCAAGGTAGGTTGTGTGTGCCTTGTGTTGATGGTTTGAGGGAGAAAATTCTTGAGGAGGCTCATAATTCTTCCTACTCCATCCACCCCGGTTCCACCAAAATGTATAGAGATTTGAGGAATGTGTATTGGTGGAGAGGCATGAAGAAGGACATTGCCAAATTCGTCTCCGGTCATAGTTGTCAACAAGTCAAGGCCGAACATCAAAGGCCGGGTGGTCTAACCCAAGACATAGAGATTCCTACTTGGAAGTGGGAAGAAATTAATATGGATTTTGTAGTTGGTTTACCCAAGACTAGAAAAGGTTTGATTCTATTTGGGTGGTGGTTGATAGGATGACAAAATCGGCTCATTTTCTACCGGTAAAGACAACATATGGGGCGGAAGATTATGCAAGGTTATATATTCATGACTTGGTAAGGTTGCATGGGATTCCTCTATCCATCATATCGGACCGTGGTACTCAATTTACTTCACACTTTTGGAAGTCTTTTCAAAGGGGTCTAGGTACGAGAGTTAAGCTTACTACGGCCTTTCACCCGCAAACGGATGGACAAGCCGAAAGGACTATCCAAACACTTGAGGATATGCTTAGGGCTTGTGTATTGGAGCTTAAGGGTAGTTGGGATGATCATCTTCCATTGATTGAGTTTGCCTATAACAATAGCTATCATTCTAGCATCGGTATGGCTCCTTTTGAGGCTCTCTATGGGAGGCGTTGTAGATCACCGGTTGGGTGGTTTGAGGTTGGTGAGGTGGCCTTGTTAGGACCAGACCTAGTTATGGAGGCTCTTGAGAAGGTTAGGATGATTAGAGAAAGGTTGAAGATGGCCCAAAGTCGCCAAAAGTCCTATGCCGATGCGAGGAGAAAGGCTCTTGAATTCCGAGTTGGTGATTGGGTTTATTTGAAGGTGACACCCATGAAGGGTGTGGTTCGTTTTGGTAAGAAGGGCAAGTTGAGCCCAAGATACGTGGGTCCTTATAAGGTGATGAGTAGAATTGGCAAGGTAGCTTATGAGTTGGAATTGCCTAGCGAGATGGATTTGGTTCATCCGGTATTTCATGTGTCTATGTTGAGGAAGTGTGTGGGTGATCCGAATGCCATTGTGTCTCTTGATGTTGTGGGTGTTGTTGAAGATAATTTGACCTATGAAGAGGTTTCGGTCCAGATTTTAGATAGACAAGTGAAGAGGTTGAGAAACAAAGATGTGGCTTCCATTAAAGTCCTTTGGAGAAATCAACAAGTTGAAAGTGCTACTTGGGAGGCCGAAGCGGACATGCAAAGGCGATATCCTTATCTTTTCCACTCCACTCGAGCCTAAGGTATTGATCTAAGCCCTTTATAAAATCTCAGGTCTTAAGTTCAGCCCCCATGTCATTGCATACATTCATGTTTAAGTTGACAAGTTCATTGTGGTTTTACAACTATGTTGAGGTTTTGAAATAAGGTGTAAGTGCATTGTTGCATCCTTATGTGGGCTGAAATTGCCATGTTTGTGTCTCTCATGTACGTTTCTTTAACATTCGGGGACGAATGTTCCAAGGGGGAGATATTGAAACGACCCCAAAAATGCCCGAAAATGTGCTTCGGAAACACCTATAATTGTAATTTCCATATATCTCAAAATCCGTGCATGATTTCGGAAATTCGACTTCATATTCTTATTTGTGGGGTCAAATTGAGTGGGAAATGGGTCTAACCCGAATTTTAGAGCAACCGTATCAAAATTCAAAAATCGCAAAAATTGCGATTTGGAGGGTCAACTTTAAAGGGGCATATCTCTTAGCACACAAGGAACTGGAAGGGCTGCAAACTATTAAATTAAAGCTCTTTGAGTTAGCTTTCCAACGCACTTGGTTTCACCTTATTCCGAGTTAGGATGAGGGAGTTATGACCATTTTCGTAAAACCTGTCTGTGCAGATTTGCAATTTCCAGTGAGCTATTTTTTAGGCGGGTTGGAGACATTTTTTTTTTATAAAAAGGGGATATGTCCCATACTTAGTCATTTTTCTTAACTCCAAAAACACTCTCTAAGCCCTCTCCAAAAATTCCACCAAGATCTTCAACCAAATTCAAACATCTCAAGCTCTAATTCCGGATTCAAGACTCAATCTCAAGCTTCGATTCTCCATTCCAATCTTCATCAAGGATTCTCCAAAGTTGAGGTATGTGGGTTTGATGGTGGAAACCTTCCTTTCCACAAGTCCAACCATTTATCCTCTATTTCTACTTCAAGTTTATGGGTCCTTATGATTATTTACGAACTCTTGAATTATGGAATTACTACTACACACCCTATTATGGTCCATTTTGCATATTATCATGAAATGGAATTATTATGTGATGTTATTGTTTACATGCTTCCATGATCAAATTATGAAGGTTGATATATATATGTATGTTGTTGGTGGGCTGATTTATATGGATTTTGGAATTGGTTGGACTTAGTATTCTTGAAATACATGATTTCATTTACATGAACAATTGCCCACCTTGTGTTTGATAAAATGCCCATTTATAGAATTCTTAGGAAAGGGAAGGTCCAAGGTACGTCCTATGAGTCGGATGGTTATGTAATTACTGAAATGATGATGAAATGGACACATGTATATGATTTTCTCTATATAAGTGTTGTGAGTCGACCAAGCCTAGTACGGGGGGTAGTAGGCCCGTATAACCGTATCGAGGGGTTGGTACCTTGGTTGCCTAGTACGGGGGGTAGTAGGCCCATATAACCGTATCGAGGGGTTTTTACCTTGGTCCCTAGCTCGGGGGGTGGTAGGCCCGTGTAACCATATTGAGGGGTTTGTACCTCTTTCGCCTCTCCAAGGGGGTGGTAGGCCTTGGAAATACTATATTGATGGTCACTCGCCACACATGTACTACGTCCCACTAAATATGATTTTTATGTAAGCATCATTATACATATCATTTCATTAATATGCTATCTATTGGGTATGATTACGCATTTTTCCTATGATGTCCATCTAATGTAGCATTGCATTGCATCCCATATACTTAGTACATTCAAATGTACTAACGCATACTCTATGCCTACATGATGTCACCATGTAGGGACCGGAGCACCGCTTGACCATCCTCCTCCGCGTGGCTAGTACGATTTTCTATAGTGGTTATTGGTGAGTCCTCCATTTCGGGGACGTTGCTCATGATCTTTTGCTATGTATAAAACTTTTCCTTTCTAGTTATGTTTTGACTATGAGGGTGAGCCCGGTAGTTTGTCTTGGCCCCCGCTAAGTACTCATGTTTAGAGGTGGTGTTGGACAAGTTGTGTATTATGCTTGAGCTTGACTCATCTATGGTATTTATGTATCATTTCTTTTTTTTGCTCCCTTAGTCCCGATTTCCCCCTTGATTATGCTTATCGTTTATGGTCATTTAATTGCTTCCGCGACCAAGGATGTGTAATGATACGCTATGAGGCTTGTTTGGGGTTCCTTCGGGTTCCCCATTCGCCGGTCACATCTAGGCCCTAGGCTTGGGTCGTGACAGTACTCCGTTACTTGTAAATCCAAATTGTGGATCGTTGGGTAATTGATTTTGTGTGCGCTTGCTTGCCTTGATTGCCTCTCAGTGCGTTGATGATCTAATTTGAGTCATGCATGCTAATTTTTTGTTATTGCGGGTTTTTTAATTTGTTTTGAAGTGTTTACTTTTGGGTTGTTGTTTAATCGTTGGGTGAAGTCTGAGTAGCCCCGAATTCAATCAAATGACTTGAATTTGCCCGATGATGGATTGGGTGACATCTTTCTTAAGGGAAAATCGTTGTTTTGTTGTTTTTTGATTTGATTTTGGGGAAGTTGAGTACCCTGAGGTAAAATTGGGCTTGGGTACTGGTTGATTGTTGCCAATTGAGCTTTAATTGTTGTGTGTGGGCTGTTCGTAGAAAATCATTTAAATTTTGGGATGATTGATGTTTCGAGTTGGTTCGGAGAGCTAGGTGGATCTCGCCTTTCTACTCGGTGACTCACCGAGTTGCTCAATCTCGCCCTTTTAACTCTTCACTTCAGTGCTGATTTCATCCTGGAACTTTAGGCGATGTGCATCGGGTTCTCCGTTTGGATCGGCGACTCGCCGTTTGGTCTCTCAGCTCGCCGTCTTGACTTAGGGTTTTCCTTCACTTCGTGGAACTTTAGACTAGGCTCTGTTTACTCGGCGCATCGCCGAGTTGACTTTGGCGAGCCTCAGTCTTCTTTATTCTTTAGTTCTTGTGCTTTTTAGCTCCCTTTTGCAAGGTATTGACTTTGTTCCTTTCCCAGTTCTTTAGGATGCACACAAACGATTTAACATTAGTTATAGGTGCAAAAATGGGCATTAAGGACACTAATTTAGCGCAAACGAAGCTATAAATGAGTCAAAACTACTGACTAATCAACACCCCCAACTTAAACTTTTGCTTGTCCTCAAGTAAAACAAGAGATCAATGAACTCAATTAGGATGTCTACGAACAGTGCTACCTAAGAACTTACATGAAAGGACACATAAGGCCAAATCTAAGATACAAGGATCAAATGCACACCAAAGCATAAAATTCTGACTAGCCATCATCAATTAAAGTTCAAGCTCACTAATGCTCACCTAAGACGCAAAATTATGCCCACAAAGGTGCTTGAATGCCCTTACATCAAAAAGGATTCCATTCTCTCATCAAAACTCAATTGAAAATCAATAATTCGGAATCAATACTACACTCACACTCTCAAAAGAGAGAGTTTGCACAACTTTGCCCATAGACCTGCCCGATTTTTCCATCTAACCATCACACTATTCATGTAAGATCACAAAGGACTTTAGAAGCTTGTAATGGGGCTGGGGTTCAAGGTATGGTAAATTTTTAGATTAGTGGCTTTACATTCATGAAGCATGGCTTTCATTTCACTTCACCTTCACTTTTCTTTCACACATTTCAATTCATAGCCGATCTTTTGTCACTTCACATTACTCAAAACATTTTGATGAACACCCCATTTTATTATCAACTCTATGCACAATGAGCAAATTTTATTTTATTTTTATATGGAGGGGTTCCAACTTTTTCAAAAGATCAGATTCACCAAACTCAATCTCACTTTCTCTCCTCATTCTCACCACACCCCCAACTTAGGCCTAAGTTTGTTATTCAAACTGACCAATACTTCATGAAGATTTAAGTGGGGGAGACATGGCATTTCAGTAAAAGGCTAAAGGTTTTATGTTAGTGTTTCAGTCAAGAAGAAGGATAGGCTCAAATGGTGCCAAGCTGGGTTCACATGCTCACAAGGTGGCCAACATAAGTTTAGCAAATGGGTTCACCCTTAAAGAGTTTTATGCCTAAGATCATTTTCCCATAATCACCAATGCTTAGCTAAACAGACTACTAGGGCAAGTTCTAGGCATCATCATACACACCTTTCAAGTAAAGTTCACCACACATGGCATTCAAACATAATTTCGGGTCACAACTCTACGAGTCAAGCTTACGTGCAACGGTCATTGCAAGACTCACCATCGACAATTCGCTAGTCACAACGAGAGGCTAAAGGTTTACATAAGACTATGTAACTCCAATTTGCCTCGTTGGATGTACACTAACATATTGTTCAATTAGGAGCACTATTCAAGTCATCGATATTAAACACAATCGACACTCAAAAGCACAAGAGAACAACCATCACTCAATCAGCACAAAGTAAAAAATGATAAACAAAGAGAGAGATCTAGAACTCAAAACCACTTCACTTAATTAAAGACATATCCAAAATAACAAAACAATTAAAGTACAAAAAACCAAAATAACACCACCCCACCAAAAAGGTAACGCGGTGTCCTCAATGCGAAATAACATTAAAAAAAATTCAAACAAACTAAAGATAAAGGAAGTGCAAGAGAAAGTCCCCCTGTCCCGCTAAGTTGGGGGTGTATCCTCAGCCTGGGCATCAATGCCTAGTGTGCACTCCACGGTCTGGTGAGTCCCACTCGACCTGATCATCGATGTATCACGGAGAGACTCTTTAGTAGCAGCTCGGACCAAATCTCCCTCCAGGTCCTCGAGGTCGGCATACACCTCTCTATCCTGCATAACAAAATCCTCCTCATCCATCTCAAGTGCATCAGACACACCGTCATCGTCAGCAGTCGGACCAACACTAGTAGTGGCAGGTGGAGGGTCATCGGCTCTCGTACCCTCGGGTACATCCACACTCCCCCAAAGCATGGTAATGTCAGTGGACTTCAGCTCATCCACATCCTTCCTCAAACTGGTAATATCCGTGTGGATGGCCGCCAACTCTGTGGAGCTGCCCGAACGCTGCTCACAAGCCTCTACTCTAGCTGTGAAGGCTGCTAAAAGCTCGCCATGTGATAAGTCGGCACTGATCGGCCAACTCAGTGTTGATAGGGGCAAGGGTCGTAGCTAGAGCCCTCTCAATCATCCCTAGGATAGCTGCCTCAACCCGAGAAGCACAGACATCGGCTGAATGGGCCAGGTGCCCCATCTTGATGAACATGGCCTGAGTCAAAGGCCCCGGCCAGAAGCTGAAACTGGGGCAGTGGAAGAAGAGGAGCCCGGTGCAAGAGTGGAAGTAGCAGGA
This sequence comes from Solanum appendiculatum, assembly GCA_018342035.1. Lineage (NCBI taxonomy): Eukaryota > Viridiplantae > Streptophyta > Magnoliopsida > Solanales > Solanaceae > Solanum > Solanum appendiculatum. The sequence continues at coordinate 7,440 of JAGDQO010000960.1, forward strand.
GCATCTAGAACTGGCGTACCTGACGGCTCAACTGCAAGAGTGGGAGAACCCGTCTCCATGGCATCAACATCTAGAGCCGGAGACGTATCAACTAGGGATCCTCTCCTCCTCTATGCCTCGTCCTTCTGATACTCAGCCTTGATCCTCCGGATGTCACAAGACGAGGTCGAAGTGACCTCAACATCCGCCTTCCTATCAAATGGCACACCAGCCCATCTACACAGCTCGCTAATTAGTCTCGGGAAGAGGAGGGAGGTATGCTACTTCTTGGCTCTCATCAACATCTCACTCTCGATGATCATGCCCAAATTGAGCAGCTGCCTATCGATAATACATTCCAAGAGTGCTGCCTTCGGGCGTCGGAGGATGGGCTCATTCTGTGAAGGCATAAGGGTGCTAGTCACGAACCCAGACCAATACCTAGCCATGATGTTTAAGTCCATCTTCTCGATGATAGCTCCGGTATTTAACCAATGGGGAGAGGCATTTCTTTTAAACGGTGCCAACCACCCCTTTAGTGTCTCCAAATTACCTTTCAGCTTATCGGCCAAAGAGTACCTCCACCTAAAGGTGCAACCAAGAACCTCATTGATCTCGGTTTGGCTGCATTTGACCTTTTTACCCAGCACCATGAAAAAGCCTATGGGCTTCATGGATTGTGCCAACTTCTTGACCCTTGGGACTAGGCCGGAGTAGGCAGCACAGAATTCCCAAACCCATGTAGGGACGTACAGACTCCGAGGCTGTGTGAAGATCTGAAATTTATGCACCTGAATCGTCTCCCAGACTAACGGATATCTATCCACCACCCTATTAGTAGATAACCTCTTCTCCTCGAGTATTGTCCGGGCACCCTCGGCTTTTAACCTGTTCATCGACCTCGGAAGCTGAGCCGGGGCCAGAATTGGAGCTGGAGCAGCAGGAGGAGGTGGAGGTGCAGGAGTTGGTGTAGGAGCTGCTTGAGGCTCAGACCTTGAAGAAGAAGTGTCGACCCTAGCCAAAGGGTCATGTACATGCCTGGACCTCAACTCCGCACGGGTCCATTTCAGAAGTTCACCAATAGGAGTCCCGGACTCCTCACCTTCAGAACCTCCGGACTCTCTGGAGATGAACTGTATAGACTGCTCCTCATTCTCCGAGGAAGACTCTTCAACAACCTTTTTCTTGCCCTTCCCCTTTGGTTGGGCTGCGGGTTGTTTCGGTTTGTGTGGTCCATCAACTTCAGAGGCAATTTATATGCCTTTGGTCTTCTTCTCAGGAGGTTTGTGAGCGACAACTTTGCGGCGAGGCATATCTGTCAACAAAAACAAACAAACACAAAGATCGATTAAAATGGGATAGAAAAAAAAAACTCAACCAAAAAGAAAATTGCAGAAAGACTCGCCGAACCAATCGGTGAGTTGCCTAAAGCTAGTCGTCGAGCCGCCTAGTTCACTCAGCGAGCAAAGAGGGCTCGCCAAAAGCTACAGAACACACAGGCCACAAAGTAAATGCTAAAGGGTGATAGGGAGAGCAATGGGCAGTCACCGAGTAGAACGGCGAGCCCGACTTAGCTCGCCGAACCAACTTGAAACATCAATCATCCCAAAACTTAAATGATTTTCTACGAACAGCCCAACACGCAACAATTAAAGCTCAATTGGCAACAATCAACCAGTACCCAAGCCCAATTTTACCTCAGGGTACTCAGCCTTACTCAAAATCATATTGAAAAACAACAAAACAATGATTTTCCCTTAAGAAAGACGTCACCCAATCCATCATCAGGAAAATTCAAGTCTTTTGATTGAATTCAGGGCTACTCAGACTTCACCCAATGATTAAAGAACAACCCACAAGTAAACACTTCAAAAACAAAAATTACAAAACCCGCAATCACAAAAATTTAGCATGCATGACTCAAATTAGATCATCACTGCACTGAGAGGCAATCAAGGCATGCAAGCAGACACAAAATCAGTTACCCAACAATTCACAATTTAGATTTTCAAGTAACGTAGTACAAATGTCAAAAAATTTCGAGAACTAACCTCAAAGTCAAAAATTGCAATACACACACGATAAAAATGGGGTTGGGGACATGCCTAAAACACTTCACGAGCAATCAACAAAAAGAAAAAGCAATAAAAATGCAAAAGTGTGCGGGTGTACAAGGATAGGAAGTAAATTTTGAGAATGATGAAAATTTGAATTTGGAAGGATTAAATACCCTTCAATTCGCACCCCAAGGGGCTATGAAACCCGATGTAATTTGGGTTTTTGGGGTGTGGTGAGAAAGAGGAGAGAAAGTGAACTACAGTTTGGTGAATCTGATCTTTTGAAAGTGCTTATGAAAAAGTTGGAACCCCTCCATATAAAAAGAGAGAAAAAGCTGAAAAGAAAAGAAAGAAAAAAAGTTTTAAATAAGAAAGAACCATTGTGCATGGAGGTGAAAAGAAAAGGGGTGTTCATAAAAATGATTTGTGTGCTACAAATTGACAAAGGATCTGCTATGAATTGAAATGTTTGTAATAAAAGTGAAGGTGAAGTGAAATGAAAGCCTTGCTTCATGAAGGTAAAGCCACTAATCCAAAAATTTACCATACCTTGAACCCCAACCCCATTACAAGCCTCTAAAGTCCTTTGTGATCCTACATATGGGCAAAGTTGTGCAAACTCTTTCTCTTTTGAGAGTGTGAGTGTAGTATTGATTCCGAAATATTGATTTTCATTTGAGTTGAGATGAGAGAGTGGAATCCTTTTTGTTCTAAGGGCATTCAAGCACCTTTGTGGGCATAAGTTTGCGTCTTAGGTGAGCATATGTGAGCTTGAACTTTAATTGATGATGGCTAGTTAGAATTTGATGCTTTTGGTGTACATTTGATCATTGTACCTTAAATATTGGCCTTGTGTGCTCTTTCATGTGAGTTCTTAGGTAGCACTGTTTGTAGACACCCTTGTTGAGTGCATTGATCTCTTGTTTTACTTGAGGATGAAGAATCGCCATGCCCTACATCAACAAGTCAAAGTAGGCAAGAGTATGCTTTCCTACAATCAAGTACCAAGTATGATAGCAATATATGAAATCATTTAAAACATGCTAAAATGGGACATTTTCAGTACATGCAATGACCAAGCTAAACATGATAAAGGTTAGAAAACATGAGACATAAAATCATGTTCAAAGCAAGCTAAACATCTTTATTTCACTTGAGAAACATCGTAACAACACTTTAGTTCATTAGTTGTGGGGAATATCTTTAACCGACATATAAAACCATGTGAGCTATCAACACAGAATTCGGTGACTACCCCACACCGAAAAGAGGTTGCCTTACTTGCCAAGGTAAGACCTTAACTTCTAGCTTACGTGGATCCACTAGCTAATGTCTATCATAGACCATCATCCTATGGTGGCACATAGGTTATGGGACATGGGTAATCACCACTTGTCCACTCGGTGCTAAGCATAATTTCCATGGATTAGACATAGTTCAATTATCATAAGTAGACATGGGTAGTCGCCTCTTGTCTATCATTAGTCATAAGTTCATCATTAGTAGACATGGGTGATCGCTTCTTCTCTACATTAGGGAACATGGGTGATCGCCTCTTGTCCATTCATTAGAATAGCTCCTTAAGAACATGCGTATTCACCTCTTGTTCGTTTTAAATTCATAGTGGGAGTATTACGTGAGAAACCCATTCACAACTCAACCATAACATCAACATAACATATACTTTGGTACTTCAATCTCAAAGCACCCTTAATTCATAATTACATAGTTCATCATACTCATAATTTGCAAATCATAGGGTTCACATAGCTTCATGAGAATTTCTCTTATTTCATGCAATTCAACGCAAACTCATGCTTAGAAAGCCATAGACAAGTCAATTTGACCATAATTGAAGGAACCCACATAATAGAGTAAAATCATAGATTTTGATTGAACATGCTTGATTTCATAAAACCATCTTTAGGTCATTCATAATCTCATTCATGAAAAGCCTTAGCTTAGGAATCATAATTCATGCATGGATTCATAGAGATTTCATCAAATTCATCACTTCATAATTCAACCCACCAATCAAAGCATAGATTTAGAAATTTTGGGGAAATAGCATGGATTCATCCAATTTCATCATCAAATCATATAAATCACGCTAATTCATGCACTAAATTACTTTATCAAGCTAGATCGTGCACTAGGAATCATAAAATCAATAATTGGAAATCATAATTGAAGAATCCATAAGAATTGGTCAAAACCCTTACTCAATTTTGGGAATTGATCCTTTAAAATTGAAGAAGACTAGGGACCCTTTGGAGGAAAGGGCTCCAATGGTAACATACCTCAATCAACAAAGCCCACAAGAAATTTCTAAGAATCGATGACCTTCAATGAAGAATCCTAGCCCTTCTTCTTCCTTGATAATTGAGAGAACTATTTCTAGAGAGAGAAATATTTAAGACAGGATAATTTTGGGAATGACTTAGAATGAGTAAAATTAGGCTTAGGAAGCTTATATAGGGTCTGGGTTAAGGGCATAACCGACTTAGATTAGGAGTTAAACATTTAGGGAAAAGACCAAAAAGCCCTTAAATAAAAACTGTCGAGGTCCATCGACGGTCGGAACCTACGGTCCGTAAGTCCATCTACGAACCGTCGATGGTCAATCGTCGTTGGATTCAAAAACTGTCAACATGGACCCTGCAACGACGGGCCCCATGTACGGCTAGTAGATCAAACGATGGACCGTACATGGCAACCGTAGGTCAGGACTTACAGCTTAAGAATTTGACTAAGTCTGGAGGGGACTTACGAGACCTATCTACGACTCGTTGATTGAACGACGGGCCATCCTGGCAGGCCGTCGTTGAGGTTCTGAAACTTGACATTTTTAAAACTTGGGCTTGCTACTTACGGTTCCCATCTACAGCCCGTAAGTCAATCGACGAACCATAGGTGGCTTCCGTCGTTATTGGCAGTAACCCAGAAAATTCAAAAAAATTCCACCCTCGAATATGGGGTATTACATTATCTCCCCCTTGGGAACATTCGTCCTCAAATGAGAATCAAGACATCATGAGGAGGGTAAGAACAAAAATTGAATTAACTCCAAGCTAAAGCATGTTCAACACATCATTTCATGAAGACTTTATGCAGCTCATTCTCAATGCACATAATCATAGTGAAATCAATCAAGTTAACTCATTTGCACAACATTTTGACTCTTCATGAACATGCATAAATAAGGAATCATGAGAATATCTAAGACACATGCGACCAAGAGAATGAACTATGAGGATCTAAATACCTCAAGCTAGAGTAGGATCGGAGGGAATGAGATGAGGATAATGGGACATCATATCGGCCTCGGCCTCCCAAGTAGCACCCTCAACTAATTGATTCCTTTAAAGAACTTTCACCGAAGCAAATTCTTTATTCCTTAACTTTCAAACTTACCAGTCCAAAATCTCAACCGGGACTTCTTCATAGGGAAGGCTATCTTTTACGCCAAGATTCTCCAATGGCACTATAGACTTCGGATCGCCAACACATTTTTTCAACAATGAGACATGGAAAACCGGATGTACCGATGCCAAATCATTAGGCAAATCAAGTTCATAAGCAACCTTACCAACACATCTCAAAATCTGATATGGGCCTACATAACGGGGATTTAGCTTCCCTTTCTTCCCAAATCTCATTACACCCTTCATGGGTGAAATTTTCAAGTAAACCCAATCATTTACATCGAATTCTAAATCTCTCTTTCTAACATCGGCATAGGACTTTTGTCGACTTTGGGCCATTTTCAACCTCTCTATAATAAGTTGAACTTTCTCCATAGCCTCATGCACCAACTTGGGTCCTATCAAAGCAACTTCACCGACTTCAAACCAACCTATAGTAGATTTACACCTCCTAACATAAAGAGCTTCAAACGGAGCCATGCCAATACTAGAATGGTAGCTATTATTATAAGCAAACTCAATTATAGGCAAATGGTCATCCTAATTACCCTTAAAATCAAATACACAAGCTCTCAGCATATCTTTCAAAGTTTGGATAGTACGCTCCGCTTGCGCATCGGTTTGAGGATGAAAGGCCATACTAAGCTTAACACGAGTACCAAGACCCTTTTGGAAAGATTTCAAAAATTGAGAAGTAAATTGTGCACAACGATCGGAGATAATGGATAAAGGCACACCATGCAACCTAACCATTTCTCTCAAGTATAACTTAGCATAATTCTCCATCGAATAATAACTTTGACGGGAATGAAATAGGTTGATTTCGTCATACGATCCATAATAACCCAAATCGAGTCATGTTGTCACCGGGTGCGTGGTAAACCAATAATGAAGTCCATGTTCACATCTTCCCACTTCCAAGTAGGAATACTAATATCTTGGGTCAAACCTCCCAGCTTTTGGTGCTCAAGTTTCACTTATTGACAATTAAGGCATTTAGCCACAAACTCCGCAATATCCTTCTTCATCCCATTACACCAATATACCTCCCGCAAATCACGATACATCTTGGTAGCTCCCGGGTGAATGAAATATCAAGAGCTATGGGCTTCTAATAAAATTTGTCCTCTTAAGTCATCTACATTGGGAACACACAAACGACCTTGATATCGACGCACACCATCTCCCCCTTGGGAGAAGCCTCAACAGACTTTTTGAGCACCACTTCCTTCAACTCGACCAAGTTAGGATCAAGATCTTGTTTAGCCTTCACATCATGCACAAAGGATGATTCAGAACCATTATGGACCATAACACCACCTTTAGGGCAATCAACCAACCGAACACCCAAGCGGTCCAACCTATGAACATCGCAAATCAACTCTTTCTTGCCATCCTCAATATGAGCAACACTACACATAGATAACCAACAAAGAGCATCTGCCCCCACATTAGCCTTGTCGGGGTGATAGAGGACACTCATGTCATTGTCTTTTAACAACTCAAGCCACCTCCTTTGGTGAAGATTCAGGTCCTTTTGTTTAAACACATATTGCAAACTCTTATGATCGGTGAAGACGTCAACATGTACACCATACAAATAATGCCTCCATATCTTTCAAGAAAACACAACAGCCGCTAGTTCTAAATCATGAGTAGGATAGTTCTTTTCATGCACCTTAAGTTGCCTTGAAGCATAAGCAATGACTTTTCCACTTTGCATAAGAACAAATTCTAGCCCAATTCTCGAGGCATCACAATAAACCACAAAGCTATCAGTCCCTTTCGGTAGAGTCAATATCGGAGCCAAAGTAAGTCTATCTTTAAACTCTTGAAAACTCTTCTCACATGCTTCGGACAAAGTGAACTTAACCTTCTTTTGAGTCAAAGCTGTCAATGGGGAAGCAATCGAAGAAAACCCTTCAATAAACCTCCTATAATAACCTGCTAGACCCAAGAAACTATGAATATCCGAAGGTGATAGAGGCCTAGGCCAATTTCTAACCACATCCGTCTTCTTAGGATCTACCTCAATACCTTTACCAAAAACAATGTGACCAAAAAAAGCCACGTACCTTAGCAAAAACTCACATTTACTAAACTTTGTAAAGAGTTGTTGGTCCTTGAGGACTTTCAAGACAATCCTCAAATGGTCGGCATGCTCACCCTCACTCCCTGAGTAGATCAAAATATCATCAATAAACACAATCACAAACATATCAAGATATTGTCTAAACACCCTATTCATCAAGTCCATAAATGCGGCCGGAGCATTTGTCAACCCAAATGACATCACTAGGAATTCATAATGACCATATTTAGTCCAGAAAGCTATTTTCGGAATATCATCTTCCTTTACTCTTAATTGGTAATAGCCCAAATGAAGGTCGATCTTAGAGAAGTAACTAGCCCCTTGAAGTTGATCAAACAAGTCATCTATTCTTGGAAGAGGATACTTATTCTTAATAGTGACCTTATTCAGTTGGCGGTAGTCAATGCACATACGAAGTAAACCATCTTTCTTCCTTACAAACAAGATCGGAGCACCCCCACGGAGAAATACTTGGTCGGATGAAGCCCTTATCCAATGAGTCTTTCAATTGCTCCTTTAGTTCCTTTAGTTCCGCCGGAGCCATTCTACAAGGAGGAATAGAAATAGGTTGCGTATCCGGGAGAAGGTCAACACCAAATTCTATTTCCCTTTCCGGAGGAATATCGGGTAAATCATGGTCCAAAAACTCATTAACAACGAGGACTGACTCAAGAGTAGGGGTTTCGGAATCTATATCCCTTACCCTAACAAGATGGTATATGACACCCTTAAAAATCATCTTTCTAGCCTTAAGACAAGAAACAAACTGACCTCTAACCATTGAATTTCCCCCCTTCCACTCTAGGATAGGCTCATTTGGAAATTGAAACTTGACCATTCAGGTCCTACAATCAATAGAAGCATAACAAGAGTGCAACAAATTCATCCCAAGAATAACATCAAAATCTAACATATTAAGCTCTACAAGATCAACATAAGTGATTCTATGAGATAAAGAGATGGGGAAATTTCTATAGACTCTCTTAGCCATGATAGATTCATCAATCAGAGTAGAGATATGAAAAGGATCTAGCAACACATCCGGAATAACATCAAACCTCGTAGCCACATATGGCGTCACAAAAGACAAGGTAGCACCGAGATCTAGCAAAGCATAAACATCAAAGTGAAAGACTTTCAACATACCGATAACCACATCGGGAGAACCCTCTTGCTCATGACGAGCCTGAAGTGCATAAAACCGGTTTTGCTTTTGATTTCTACTAGAACTTGATGGATTTTGAGGTTGAGTTCGTCGACGGTTATCCCCTTCATTCTTAGCTACTAAGGGGAAATCCCTTAACTTGTGATCCATCTTGCCACAACCAAAGCATGCATTAGAACCCGCTAGACATTTGCCCTCATGCTTCTTTCCACACTTAGCACAAATAGTCGATGAAGAACTACCACCATTTCCTCCTTGGGGCTTAGGGTTAGACACCCTATCTTTGTTGGACTTGGGAAAAGCATTGGAAGAACCTTAACCGGAAAACCTTTGTCAAAATCTAGGATAACCATGTCCATCCGACCTTGAATGTGAAAGGTTACCATCACCGGTCCTAGCCCTCTTTGTCTCTCTAGACCTTTCCTTGAGCTTTTCCTCCTCTATTTGTTGAGCATACACCATGAGGCGATAAATATCTATGTCATTGATAAGCATAGCGGTGCGGGACTCTTTAACCAACATTTCGGACACTCTCGAGACAAACTTACTCGTTCTTGCCCTAGGATCGGCAATTATGGAAGGAGCATATCGGGACAATTGTGTGAACTTCAAAGCATACTCTTTCACACTCATGCTTTCTTGATGAAGGTTGATAAATTCAAACGCCCTTGCCTCCCTCATCTCAAGGGAAAAGAACCTATCAAGGAAAGTAACCTTGAATTTCTCCCAATCGAGAGGACACTCATTAACTGCTCTCTCACTCTTCCATTGGTTGTACCAAACTTGAGCAACACCCTTGAGTTGATAAGCGGCCAACTCCGCCTTTTCCTCTGATGTTACCCCATGATCATCAGCACCTTGTACACTTCATCTATAAATTCTTGAGGATCTTCCTCCATCTTAGAACCATAGAATTCTAGAGGGTTCATCCTTGTGAAGTCTCTTATCCTAGATGCCGCCGTACCCACATTTGGGTTCACAGGAGCCACAACCTCTCTATTGGCTTGAGCCGTCACGGCTTTGGCCAACCCTTGAAAAGTAGCCCTAAACTCTGCATTAGATACTTGTTCGGCCAAAGGGTCGACCGAAACTTGTGGAGCTTGAGGAGGAGCTTGCTAATCCACATTCTCTCCCGCATTTCTTCTAGCATAATTTCTTTGGGTAGCCATATCCTGAAACGCATAAGATAGGGATTAGGAGAGAGACATATAGGGTTAAACTCTATGGCATGACTAAGAAGTAATGAAAGAAGTGAAGTTTCTTAAACGTCTTATAGCCTCTCATTTATAAATGTGGCGCGCTTCACACTCATGAACAAGACTCTACTTGACGCGGCTTATGAGACATCCTAGGATCTTTCTAAAGCCTGGCGCTCTTAATACCAAGTTTGTCATGACCCAAGGTACCCCCTAGACGTGACATGGCGTACATGACCCCGAAAGGGGCCTCATACAAGCCACTTAGCATACATACATACAAGATCATAAAGAATAAGAGTTCATAAGGCAATGTCATATCAAATCTTTTAAGAAAAATAGCGAAAGTCTACATCTCATGTCTCAAAGCCAATTTAACATAAGAAAGAGAATAAGGTTTGGGACGTAACCCAATAAAATGTCAAAAGAAAGAACATAAAAGTAAGAACAACTAGGCTATGTCATTGGATGGATGAGGACTCACCAAGTCTTCACAATTATTCTACTAAGTTCCAGCCACGAGTAGATGGAGAACCGCCACGCCCTACATCAACAAGTCAATGCTGGCAAGAGTATGCGTTAGTACAATAAAGTACCAAGTATGATCACAATTCACGAAATCATTTAAAACATGTTAAAACGGGACATTTTCATGACATGCAATGACCAAGCTAAACATGATAAAGGTTAGAAAACATGAGACATAAACAATGGTCAAAGCAAGCTAAACATCTTTACTTCACTTGAGAAACATCATAACAACACTTTTGTTCATTAGTTGTGGGGAATAGCCTGAACCAATATATAAGAACATGTGAGCTATCATAACGGAATCCGATGTCTACCCCATACCAAAAAGAGGTTGCCTTACTTTCCAAGTTAAGACCTTAACTTCTAGCTTACATGGATCCACTAGCTAATGTCTATCTTAGACCATCATCCTATAGTGGCACATAGTTTATGGGACATGGATAATCGCCACTTGTCCAATCGGTGCTAAGCATAATTCCCACATATTAGACATAGTTCAATTATCATAAGTAGACATGGGTAGTCACCTCTTGTCTATCATTAGTCATAAGTTCATCATTAGTAGACATGGGTGATCGCCTCTTCTCTACATTAGGGAACATGGGTGATCGCCTCTTGTCCCTTCATTAGAATAGCTCCTTAAGAACATGGGTAATCGTCTCCTATTCATTTTAAATTCATAGTGGGAGTATTACGTGAGCAACCCTTTCACAACTCAACCATAACATCAACATAACATATACTTTAGTACTTCAATCTCAAAGCACCCTTAATTCATCATTACATAGTTCATCATACTCATAATTTGCAAATCATAGGGTTCACATAGCTTCATGAGAATTTCTCTTATTTCATGCAATTCAATGCAAACTCATGCTTAGAAAGCCATAGATAAGTCAATTTGACCATAATTGAAGGAACCCACATAATAGAGTAAAATCATAATTTTTGATTGAACATGCTTGATTTCATAAAACCATCTTTAGGTCATTCATAATCTCATTTATGAAAAGTCTTAGCTTAGAAATAATAATTCATGCATGGATTCATAAAGATTTCATCAAATTCATCACTTCATAATTCAACCCACCAATCAAAGCATAGATTTGGAATTTTGGGGGAAATAGCATGGATTCATCCAATTTCTTCATCAAATCATATAAATCATGTTAATTCGTGCACTAAATTACTTTATCATGCTAGATCGTGCACTAGGAATCATAAACCAAACAATTGGAAATCATAATTGAAGAACCCATAAGAATTGATCAAAACCCTAACTCAATTTGGGGAATTGATCAAAACCCTAACTCAATTTGGGGAATTGATCAAAACCCTAACTCAATTTGGGGAATTGATCTTGAAGAAGACTACGGACCCATTGGAGGAAAGGGCTTCAATGGTGAATGCTAACATACCTCAATCAACAAAGCCCGCATGAAATTGATAAGAATTGATGACCTTTAATGGAGAATCCTAGCCCTTCTTCTTTCTTGAGAATTGAAAGAACTTTTTCTAGAGACAGAAATATTTGAGAGAGGAGAATTTTGGGAATGACTTAGAATGAATAAAATTAGGCTTAGGAAGCTTATATCGGGTCTGGGTTAAGGGCATAACCGACTTAGATTAGGAGTTAAACATTTAGGGAATAGACCAAAAAGCCCTTAAATAAAAACTGTCGGGGTCCATCAACGGTCGGGACCTACGGTCTGTAAGTCCATCTACGGACCATCGATGGTCAACCATTGTTGGATTCAGAAACTGCCAACATGTACCCTGCAACGACGGGCCCCATGTACGGCTCGTAGATCAAACGATGGACCGTATATGCCAACCGTAAGTCAGGACTTACAACTTAAGAATTTGACTAAGTCTGGAGGGGACTTACGAGACCTATCTACCACTCGTTGATTGAACGACGGGCCGTCTTGGCAAGCCGTCGTTGGGGTTCTAAAACTTGACATTTTGAATACTTCGGCTTTCTACTTACGGTTCTCACCTACGGCCCGTAAGTCAACCGACAAACCGTAGGTGGCTTCCGTCGTTACTGGTAGTAACCCAGAAAATTTAAAAAATTTCCACCCTCGAATATGGGGTATTACACTAGCTCTCTTGTTGCTACACCCTTGGGCCTTACAACGGAGCTGCTCAATAGTGCGGGCATGATCAACAACATCCAGAGAGGAGCGACCCGCTGAAATCATAGACTAAGCCTCAATCTACAGCTGTAGTCTCAAACCACGAACAAAGCACCGAACCCTTTCCTCCTTAATAGGTAGTATCATGGTAGCATGATGGGAGAGATCGTGAAATCTCACCTCGTACTCAAACACTGTCATAGAACCCTAGTTCAACTTGGAGAATTGAACCCTGAGGTGATCTCTGACGCCGCCAAGAATGAACTGGCCAAAAAGGCCTCAGAAAACTTGATCCAGGTGACCGGGGAAGACCCAACTAGTCTAGTCTCAACAAATGTATGCCACCACTGTCTAGCTGGCCCATCAAGATGATACGCAGTGAAGTCGGCTCCTCTTGACTCCACGAGACCCAAGGTATGCAGTCGCTCATGGCAAGTAGTCAAATACTTGTGGGCATCCGTACCTACAGCCCCTGAAAACCTCAGAGGTGAAAGCCTCAAGAACACTCTGATCATCTTCTTCTCCTTTAGAGGCATAGCTCCAGCCGCAATCATAGGCAGGCCACCCCTGGTGGTACCTGGGCTCAGGTGCCTCTACTACAGGTTGATCCTGCTGACTTGGTGCCAGTATTGGCAGTGGTGCTGGTGCAGGGGCCTGTTGCATACCCCCAAGCACTGTTAAAAGCTAAGTAATGGCTTCCTGGAGCTCTGGAGTCTTAGCTGGTCCAGGTGGTGGCTGAGCTGGTCTCGGCCCCACCGACTGCTCTGGAACATGGGCTACTGGAGGATTCACTACTGGCTCCGAACCCTGCTCTCTAACTGGGGTGGTGTTGCACCCCTACCTGGCAAGGGAGGTCGACCCTACCAGGATTCGCCTCGCGGCGGGTACGAGTCATCTTGTGAAAAGAGTGAAACAAGTGAGATTTCCCTAAACCGATAACACAAAGGCTGCGCAACAGCGATACAAAAGAGTGGAATTTCTAAAGACACCCTGTAGCCTCCCAAAGATAGGGCATGGACGTCTCTGCACCTATCCGTAGGACTCTAATAGGTATTAGCTCTGTGCAGGTGAGACCAGTGAACTTGGGGCTCTGATACCAACTTGTCACGATTCGAATCCCCGAGTCATGATGGCACCTACTAAAACCCACCAGTAGGTAAGCCAACCCGTACCCAAAACGACAAGTAGTGAGTACAAGGGTAGAACCGGACAAAAAATAAAGCTAATAATAAGAAAAAAGATAAACGAAAAGCAACCTAAAAACTATATACAATAGATACCCTCCCAGAACCTAGAAGTCACGAGTATAGAGTTGTCAAACCAAAAATAAATACAAGTCCCAAAGTGGACCATGACAAGCCGTCACAAAGGCAAAAGACAAGCTAATATATGTACAGAAGGAGATAGCTTGGTCCAGGATGCCAAGTACTCACCCTCGTCAACGATATCTACAAGCTGCAAAAGACGGCACGAACGATCATTGCTGGTAGATGGTACTAGGACCTGCTTCACGAAAAGATGCAGAGTGTAGCATAAGTACCAAAACAAAGGTACTCAATAGGCATCATAGGCCAACCGAGTAGGAAAGGTAAAGACACTCAGAAAAGATAGAATCTAGACACAAACAGAGGCCAAAGTGGACATGAAAAGAAGGTACACGAGCATACCAAAAGTAAATCTAAGTACAACTATACTAAACCTAACTAGACCCCCATAAGCCCAGAAGGTACACTCGTGCGCATGTTAAATAAAACTCGAACGGACCCCCATAAGCCCAATAAGTACACAGAATAGCTTAGAAACTATTTGTTAATTGTGCATGATGCCTGCTAGATTTGTTAATTGACTAACATTCTCATTTCTCTCCCTATGATTGATCAACTGATATTGCATAACACACCATGATAGTGTGAAGTATGATGAAATATCTAAAGGATACTTAAGGCGTCGAGTTGAATTCTTGAATACGACCAGGTGTTTTTGATGCTTTTAACTTTTTAAATTTTATTATTTATATTTCAAATGGGCTGAATTGATTGATGTGTAGAATGGTTACCTAAACACTAACAATAATTTTTGGTTCATAAAACAAACACTTATGTAATTGGAATGAGTAATTCTACGGTATGAATATGCATATGTTTTGGGGTTAAATTCAAAGATGATCAATAAAATTTATTTATTTCATCGATAAAATCCTATTTATGATAATAATAAAGATTTTGCCGTGGTAATGTAACGAAATTCGCATAAGTAAAAACATACATCCAGAGTTTTGTCTACAAAGAAATATTAATATTTGTATCTTTATCTGTATTCATCACCTATCATTATTATACATTTAAAGTTCAATATTTTTATGATTGCACATCAAATTCAACAATATAATTTTAGATTAGATTAATTTACTATTATTCCAACCTTTTCATTTAATCTCTTTATGTTTAGCATATTATGTTATCAAATCTCAAAGATAGTTAGAAAAAAATTTCTTCATACTTTTATTTTACAACTTAAACACATTGTTTAATTTGTATGTATGATTTTTTAAAATTGTATATTGATTGACACTGGGTACACGCGTAAAGCGCGTACTAGTGTGTGTGTGTATATATATATATATATAAACGTATAGTGACAATTACTAGCCTTAGTCCCAATTAAATAGTATCACCTACTTGGATCAGTTGCTTAAATTCTACTACTATCATGATTCGATTTCTCGAGTTAAGATGGAACCTACTATAACCTACCAGTAGGTAAGCCAATCGGTAACACGAAACGACAAGTAATGAGTGTAGGGATAGAAACAAGCAGAAGTAACAATTTAAAAGCAAAAATAAGAGACACGGAAGCAAACCAAAAGATATGTATACAATAATAAATATCTCTCCTAGAACCTTGAAATCACTAGGAGAGAGATGCTAAATAAAAGAGTACAAGTCCCAAAAGTGGACCCAAAATACCAAGACTGTCTCAAAATACAAAAGTCTAGTCATCAAAATACAAATGGAGATAGGTAAAGTCCAGAGCGCCATGTGGTCACCCTAGCCTCTAAATTCGACAACTCTAGGCTCGATCTCAATGCTAATAACTGGTGCTCGAACCTGCATCATGAAATAGATGTAGAGTGTAGTGTGAGTATCAAAATAGCAGGTACTCAGTAGGTATCATAGGACGCCTGAACAAGAAAAGTAAAGGAATTATGAAATGCTAGATTTAAACACATATAGAGGTCAAAAAGCGAAATTCCAAAAAGGAAAGCACACGAGTGTACCAAGAATAGAAAAGAAGTAAGTAACATCTAGCTAAACTTAGGTGGAATCCCATAAGCCCAGAGGGTAGACTCGTGCCCAAGTTTAAGTAAAATCCGAACGAACCCCATAAACCTGAAAGGTATACAAAATAAATATGAATTAATAGAAGAACTTGAAATATTACCAGAACTTCCACAGCCTTCCATGGAATACATCTGCAGTAAAGGCATCCTAGAATCTAATTCAATCACCCAGTTAGAACTCTAATCGAATCAAAGGGGATTTACGATAGATTCACCCACTTAGAACTTAATCGGATCAAATGAGACATGAAGATAGAGTCTCCAAGTCAAAAAATTAATCGAGTGAAAGGGGACGTGATCACCCATTTAGGACTTGAAACTTATTAAAGGTGTGAAACAAGCGGGGATTAAACCCAACTGAAAGAGCTGCCCACGGGAGCCTTAAAACAGGAGTAATAATAGGGTAAACATGCTTGATCGTAAAAAAACATACTCCAATGACTCCACGATCCCTTTACAATCACAACTCTGATTCCAAAAAAAACACCGAACCACCTAAGACTCGTCAAGGATCCACTCCAGCTCCTACTCCACAAGTCGATGTTGAATCATCGATACATCCAAAATAACTTGCGTACACGCCGAGTTGATCATAAGGATAGAACCATACTAAAAGGGAAATATGAGCTGAGTTATTGCCTAACTAAGAATTACACTATCAAACCCAAGTCTACTATATTAGTCTAAAGGGAACTAAGCCATCTGAAGCAACGTCGAATAGATTTTATGGTCTTTCGGCTCCAAGCTATGCAAATTTATGACAATCAGTAGTCTACACCTAAACTAAGCCTAAACATGCTCAAAAATATCAATAAACAACAACCAACTCACCACAAGGTAAGGATGATCACATGCAATATAACCAACTAGGCATGATCAACTAAATTCCCACCCCAAAATCACACAAATCAATGTACATTTACACATTAAAGCTCAATCTAAGAAATGGAAATTCGTAGCCTACCTTAAGGCAGACCACGCACACTCTAAAGCTCTATTCTAGAGCTTTTCCTTTCTGAATGGCCTCTGAACTCTGCCACGCTATCAAAATTAGAATCACAACATAAATTCGGTTGTTTAGACACAAAAATCACATAAAACAAAGATGGACCAAAGTTGGAGTCAAAATGGGAAATGTGCGACCCACACTGTAAATTCCAAAACTGACTCCATCAAAAGGTTCAATTGCCTCCCTGAACTTATATCCCAAAATGGAACAGCTGACCATATACCTTCATGTGCTATATTATTTTATAATGTAGTTTCAAAATCTCAACATTCAGCTCGTGATTAGTACGATTTCCAATCAGGTCACAGTAGTGTTGGTATGTCCTCATCTTTCGAGGGCAACCCCTAATTATTTAAGTTATTTAGTCCTTTTGTTTTCAATCAATTTCAGTTAGTTGGGGACCTGTCCCTACAACTCATCTTCTTAGAGAATTTCAAATATAATATTATGAGGTTTATGTTTTTTGGATATTTTCCACTTATCTATTTGTTGTTTTCATTTCAATACACCTTTCATATTTAGCTTCTGCATTAGTTACTTCCAACCGTTATTTATACAAATCTTATTGTCATATCAGATCAGGGGATTGCTTATGTTCACTTGTGGTGCCCATTTTTTATTGATTAATTAAGCTTTAATAACAAACTATTATGCCCTTTAAGGATGGAATATTATCTCTTTGTTAAAGGTAAGCTACAATTTTCTATAACACCGAAAAAATTTGGTGGCTATACTTATTTTTATATCAACTACATTTCTATCCATTCGTTAGGAAGTAGTTATGAAAAGGCTTTTTTTATACCAACAAGGTTTTTAACAACAATAACAACAAAATATACACAAAAATGGATGCACACATGTGATATCAAATGTTTATTCTCAAATATAAATAAGTGAAAAGAAAGCTAGATCTTCCACAAGAAGCACTTGCAAACTAGTTCATCAATGATACAAAGCGCAAAGTTATGGAGTGAAGCTCACCATGAAACATAGAGCTCACATCGTACCTAAAATCGAGAGGAAGCTCCAACTTGTGAAATGGAGAACGGTTGTCTTTCAAACTGAACAACGAATGAAAATGTGAGATAAAAGCATAGAAAGGGAGAATCAACAAATAGAACTCACCTATGACTGAGTTTGAGTAACCATAGTCTGAGTTATCCTGTCAAGACCTGAAATCGGGCCATGATGGAGTCCACTAGAACCCACCGAGTGGATAGGCCTAAACCCAAATAAAACGATACTAAAGACACACTTTATATAAAAAATAAATAATAATAATAAGTGAAAGAAAAAGATAATGTATATAGAAAGAACGGTCATATCATATATATCTGTAGTATGACACAAAATGTTAAAAAATAGGCCTAAATGTGACCAAAAGACAACTAACACAATATATCAATCCCCGGGACCTGGTGTCACATATACATGAGCTACTATAAACAAAACATCATATATATACAGCGAACTGACTAATCAAAAATACAACATGAGAGTCAATAAAAAGAAGGACAACAACAAGTCTCTAAATGTTGGGAGATCACTACAAATCTGAGTCTATGACCGCCACAGGAGATCCAATGTTCATTGAGGGTGGCCCGAACTAAGAGCTGCATCAGAAAAAAATGCAAAATTGTAGTATGAGTACGAAAAATTGGGATACCCTGTAGGCATCATAGGCTGACCGAGCGCAGAAAGATCAAATATATAAATGTAGCACGATGATACAAGCAAGACAAGGGAAAATCTAAATAAACTAACATAAAATAGAGGATGGGCAGATAAAATCAATGATTCAGCCACAAGATACACACACAATACTCATTACATTCAAAGACCAACTCACAGAATGATTCAATGTCACAATTCGAGGCTCAGAACAGCCCAAACCAAATCATGCATTTTTTCACCAATTTATGCAAAGAGAGTTGGGCTGGCAGCTCCTTTGAAGATAAATTTACCTCAAAGGAAGGTTCTCCAATAGTCCTCGGACACTTCCCAATGTAGCCCCCTACTTCTCCATCATACTGGACTTTGAATCACCTCAATCAGAGTTTTGTAACTCTAAGAATCGCCAAAAGAAAATTCCAATTATGTGCTAATTGGGGTCTGCTCTTTGTTTAAAAATACCAAACAAAACTGCTCATCAGGATAGTGTCCAAGAGGGCCCGCGATCTCAAAGATCTATTGTAAAACCTCAGAACTATAAACATCAATTAGAAGTTGAAAAGTTGTAGAAAGTTGTTGGTGCAAGGTTCCATGAGCCCATGTATGGACTATAGATGGTTGTACGAGCCGTGGATACTGTCACGACCTAAAGTACCCCCTAGATGTGACATGGTGTACAAGACCCATAAAGGCCCCATACATGCCACTTAGCATACATCATGCAAGATAATAGTAGATAAGAGTTCAAAAGACAATTGTATATCAAAAGGGTTGACAAAAGTAGCGGAAGTCTAACATAGTCTCAAAGCCATCTAATACATCAATAGAATAAAATTTTGGGACGTAACCCATACAAGTTCAAAAGTAAAATGACATAAAACTATAAATGTGATATTGTCCTCGAAGTATGAGGACTCACCAAGTTTTCAAAGTTCAAAAGTATCTACTAACCACGGGTGGAGGGATAAGAGTCGTCACGCCCTACATTAGTGAAACAATGTATTCAAGAGTATGCGTTAGTACATGGAATGTACCAAGTATGAGGGGAATGCAATAAAACATGGGACATTATCATAAGGGGACATAATCGAAAAAATGAAATGCATGACCAAGTTAAAACATAGTAAGATCATTTAAGAAAATTCATAAATCATGAACATGGTCAATGCATCTTTAAAGCATAAAGAATGCTTAAGTGGATCCACTAGCTAATGTCTATCTAAGACAATCATCCTATGGTGGCACATCATTATGGGATAGGGAGATTGTTGCTAGAAACTCAGCCTCTACTATGGAAGAGCTTCCATCTCGATATCCTCTCGGTGCTAACCATAAGTCCCACCGAATAGTCATTAATTCATAGCTTATCCCCAGCTTTCCATGGAATGAAGATGCAGAATTTAGTAGACAAGTGACCTACGGAGGCCACTTACGAACCGTAGTCAGGTTGACGGGCCGTAGGTGAGGAGCCGTCAATGGCTCTGTCAATTTCAATAATTCTCAATCTCTGAATTGTGATCTACGGAGTAGCAGGATGGATCGTTAGTCAGCTAATGGTCCATAGAAAGGAACCGTAGATGTACCCCAAACTTGGTTAAATTCTTGAACCTCAGGCTGTAATCCACGGTTGAGGTGTACGGTCCGTAAATGGACCTACCAACCATAGATTGAAGCCGTCGTTGCAGGGTCCCCAGATACCAACTCTCTGAATCTTTTGACGGTTCAACAGGATGGTCCGTCAATGGATGTACGGACCGTAGGTCCTGACCGTAGATGGGCCCCGACAGTTTTTAATTAAGGGCTTTTTGGTCTTTTCCCTTGTTAATTCCCTAATTAACTAAGTCGGTTTTACCCTTAATGAAGGTCCTATATATAGTTCTCTATACCTAAATCCCTTCATTCTAACTCATTCCCTAAATTCACCTCTCAAATATCACTCTCTAAAAGAAATCCTCTCTAGCTCAAGGAAAAAGAAGAAGCTAAGTCACCCAATTTCCTCCAATTTCTAGTGGGCTTTGCTAAGGTATGATGATATACAAGGAAGAATCCCCCGGAATTTCATGGATCTAAGGTGGAAGAGGATCCTCAAGAGTTTATCGATAAATTTTATAAAGTGTTGATGATAATGGGTGTGACACCGGAAGAGAAGGCGGAGTTGGCCGCTTATCAACTCAAAGGTGTTGCCCAAACTTGGTACAATCAATGGAAGAGTGAAAAGGCTATTGATAAAGGTCCCATAGGATGGGAGAGGTTTAAGAGTGTTTTCCTTGATCGATTCTTCCCTCTTGAGAAGAGAGAGGCCAAGGTGCTTGAGTTTATTAATCTTCATCAAGGGAGTATGAGTGTGAAAGAATAGGCATTGAAGTTCACACAATTGGCTAGATATGCTCCGTCCATAGTTGCCGACCCAAGGGCAAGAATGAGCAAATTTGTGTCGGGAGTGTCTGATATGTTGGTGAAAGAGTGCCGCACCGCCATGCTTGTGCATGAAATGGATATTTTTCGCCTCATGGTTTATGCCGAACAGATTGAAGAAGAAAAGCTTAAAGGGAGATCTAGAGAGACTAAGCGGGCTAGAATCGGAGATGGCAAATTTTCTCATGCAAAATCCAATGGACGTGGTCATTTAAGAGTTCGCCAAAGGTTCTCTAATCAAGGTTCTTCCAAGGCTTCTCCGAGATCCAGCAATGATAGGGTGCCATATCCTAAGCCTCAAGGAGGGAACGGTGGTGGATATTCTTTGCCTAGTTGTACTAGATGTGGGAGGAGGCATGAAGGCAAATGCCTAGTTGGTTCGGATGGTTGCTATACTTGTGGTAAGGCTGGTCACAAGATGAGAGATGGCCCATCTCTCTTGGTTAAAGGAAAGGAGGGTAAGCAAGTTGCCCCAAGTAGTTCGGGTTCAGGCTTATCATGAGCAAGAGAGCTCACCCGATGTGGTCACCGGTACGTTGAAAGTTTTCCATTTTGATGTCTAGGCCTTGTTAGATCCCGGTGCTACATTTTCCTTTGTGACGCCCTATGTGGCCATGCGGTTTGATATTGTACCGGATATGTTGCTAGATCCTATCCTTGTTTCTACTCTGATAGGAGAGTCTATTTTAGCTAAGAGAGCTTATAGAGGTTGCCCCATTTCCTTATCTCATAAAGTTACCCTTGTCGATCTCATAGAGCTAGATATGCTAGATTTCGATGTCATTCTTGGGATGGATTGGTTGCATGCTTGTTATGCCTCTATTGATTATAGGACCAGAGTGGTCAAGTTTCAGTTCCCTAATGAGCGTATCCTAGAGTGGAAGGGGGGAAATTCTATATTTCGAGGTCAATTCGTTTCTTATCTAAAGGCTAGAAAGATGATCTCTAAGGGTTGCATTTACCATCTTATTAGGATGAGGGATGTAGATTTCGAAACCCCTACTCTTGAGTCGGTCCCCGTTGCTAGTGAGTTTCTAGAAGTGTTTCCCGGTGACTTACCCGGTATTCCTCCCGAAAGGAAAATAGACTTCGGTATTGACCTTCTCCCAGACACGCAACCTATCTCTATTCCTCCTTATAGAATGGCTCCGGTGGAACTTTAAGAGTTGAAAGAGCAACTAAAAGACTTGTTGGATAAGGGTTTCATCCGACCAAGCATTTCCCCATGGGGTGCTCCGAAATTGTTCGTGAGAAAGAAAGATGGTTCACTCCGTATGTGCATCGACTATCGCCAATTGAATAAGGTTACAATCAAGAATAAGTATCATTTGGCAAGGATAGATGATTTGTTTGACCAACTTCAAGGGGCTAGTTACTTTTCTAAGATCGACCTTCGTTTGGGTTATCACCAATTGAGGGTGAAAGAAGATGATATTCTGAAAACGGCTTTCCGGACAAGGTATGGTCCCTATGAGTTCTTGGTTATGTCGTTTGGGTTGACAAATGCTCCAGCCGCATTCATGGACTTAATGAATAGGGTGTTTAAGCAATATATTGACATGTTCGTGATTGTGTTTATAGATGATATCTTGATCTACTCAAGGAATGAGGATGAGCATGCTAGTCATTTGAGGATTGTGTTGCAAGTCCTCAAGGATCAACAACTCTTTGCAAAGTTTAGCAAGTGTGAATTTTGGTTGAGATCCGTGGCTTTTCTTGGTCACATTGTTTCCGGTAAGGGATTGAGGTAGATCCTAAGAAGACCAAAGCGGTCAAGAATTGGCCTAGACCTTTATCACCTTCGGACATTCGTAGTTTCTTGGGTTTAGTCGGTTATTATAGGAGGTTTGTTGAGGGGTTTTCTTCAATTGCTTCTCCGTTGATGGCTTTAACTCAAAACAAAGCTAAGTTTATATGGTCCGAGGCTTGTGAAAGGAGTTTTCAAGAATTGAAAGACAGACTTACTTCGGCCCCGATATTGACTCTACTAGAAGGAACCGATGGTTTTGTAGTGTATTGTGATGCCTCAAGGATTGGGCTAGGGTGTTTTCATATGCAAAACGGAAAAGTGATTGCCTATGCTTCGAGGAAACTAAAGGTGCATGAGAAGAACTATTCCACTCATGACTTAGAGTTGGCAACGGTGGTGTTTGCTTTGAAAATATGGCGACATTACTTGTATGGAGTACATGTAGATGTCTTCACCGATCATAAGAGTCTCCAGTATGTGTTTAAGCAGAAAGATTTGAATCTCCACCAAAGAAGATGGCTTGCATTGCTAAAAGATTATGATATGAGTGTTCTCTATCACCCCGGCAAGGCTAATGTAGTGGCAGATGCTCTTAGTAGATTGTCTATGGGTAGTGTTGCACATATTGACGATGGTAAGAAAGAGTTGGTTCGTGATGTTCATAGTTTAGCCTGATTGGGTGTTCGGTTGATTGATTTCGCTAAGGGTGGAGTTACCGTTCACAATGATTCTGAATCCTCTTTTGTGAATGATGTAAAACCTAAGCAAGACCTTCATCCTAATTTGGTGAAATTGAAAGAAGCGGTTCTCAAAAAGTCCATAGAGGTTTTCTCCCAAGGGGGAGATGTTGTACTTCGTTACCCAGGTCGCTAATGTGTTCCCGACATTGATGATTTGAGAGGGCAAATTTTGTCGGAAGCTCATAGTTCTAGATATTCCATCCACCCAGGAGCTACCAAGATGTACCGTGATTTGCGGGAAATCTATTGGTGGAATGGCATGAAGAAAGACATTGCGGAATTTGTGGCTAAGTGTTCTAATTGCCAACAAGTGAAGGTTGAGCATCAGAGACCAGGAGGTTTGACCCAAGACATAGAAATTCCTACTTGGAAGTGGGAAGATGTGAATATGTATTTCATAGTAGGTTTGCCTCGCACAAGGCGACACTATGATTCGATTTGGGTTGTGGTTGATAGAATTACCAAGTCAGCCCATTTCACTCCCGTCAAGACTTCTCATTCGGCGGAGGATTATGCTAAGTTGTACATGAGGGAGATGGTTAGGCTGCATGGAGTGCCTTTATCCATTATCTCCGATCCAGGTGCTCAATTTACTTCTCAATTTTGAAAGTCATTCAAAAAAGGTCTTGGTACTCGTGTTAAGCTTAGCATGGCCTTTCATCCCCAAACCGATGGGCAAGCGGAGCGTACTATTCAGACTTTAGAAGATATGTTGAGAGCTTGTGTTATTGAGTTCAAGGGTACTTGGGATGACCATTTGCCTTTGATCGAGTTTGATTATAATAATAGCTACCATTCTAGCATTGGTATGGCTCCATTTGAGGCTCTCTGTGCTAGGATGTGTAGATCTCCCATAGGTTGGTTTGAAATTGGGGAAGTTGCTTTGATAGGCCCCGAGTTAGTGCATGAGGCTATTGAGAAAGTTTGACTTATTAGAGAAAGGCTGAAAATGGCTCAAAGTCGACAAAAGTCTTATGCCGATGTTAGAAGAAGAGAATTAGAATTTGATGTTGATGATTGGGTTTACTTGAAAATTTCACCTATGAAGGGTGTAATGAGATTTGGGAAGAAAGGGAAGCTTAGTCCCCATTTTGTAGGCCCATATCAGATTTTGAGACGTGTTGGTAAGGTTGCTTATGAGCTTGAATTACCTAATGAGTTGGCATCGGTGCATTCGGTTTTCCATGTCTCGTTATTGAAAAAGTGTGTTGGTAATCCGACCTATATATTTCCAATAGAGACTCTTGGCATAAAGGATAGTCTTTCCTATAAAGAGGTTCCGGTTCAGATTTTAGACCGACAAGTCCGGAAGTTGAGAAATAAAAAAGTTTCTTCCATGAAAGTACAATGGAGGAATCAATTAGTTGAGGGTGCTACTTGGGAGGCCGAGGCCGATATGATGTCCCGCTACCCTCATCTCTTTCCTTCTGATCCTCCTCTAGCTTGAGGTACCTAGTTCCTCATGGTTCATTCTTTTGGTCTCATGTGTCATAGTTGATTTCCATGATTCCTTGATTTTTATACATGTTTATGAAGAGTCTAATATGATATATGTGCATTGAGTATAAGTTGCATAAAGTCTTCATGAATTTAGTGTTGAGCATGCTTTTGCTTGGAGTTGATGTTTCCTCCTCGGATATGTGCATTTATGTGCTTGCATGTTAGGTTGGGTTGTTAGTCCGAGTTTATCACCCTTCTCAGGATGTCCAGGTTCTCATTCGAGGACGAATGTCCCCAAGGGGGAGATATTGTAATACCCCAGCTTTCAAATGAATAAAGATACAGAATTTAGTAGACATTGACCTACGCAGGCCACTTACAGGCCGTAGTCAGGTTGACGGGCCGTAGGTGAGGAGCCGTTAATGGCTCTGTCAATTTCATTAATTCTCAGTCTCTAAAGTGTGATATACGGAGTAGCAGGAAGGATCGTGAGTCAGTTGACGGTCCGTAGAAAGGAACTGTAGATGTCCCCCAGACTTGGTTATATTCCTGAACCTCAGGCTGTGATCCACGGTTGAGGTGTACGGTCCGTAGATGGACCTACCAACCGTAGATTGAAGCCGTCGTTGTAGGGTCCCCAGATACCAACTCTCTGAATCTTTTGACGGTTCCACAGGACGGTCCGTCAATGGATGTACGGACCGTAGGTCCTGACCGTAGATAGGCCCGGACAATTTTTAATTAAGGGCTTTTTGGTCTTTTCCCTAGTTAATGCCATAATTAACAAAGTCATTTTTAACCTTAATGAAGGTCCTATATATATAGTTCTCTATACCTAAATCCCTTCATTCTAACTCATTCCCTAAATTCACCTCTCAAATATCTCTCTCTAAAAGAAATCCTCTCTAGCTCAAGGAAGGAGAAGAAGCTAAGTCCTCCATTGGAGATCACCCAATTTCCTCAAATTTCTAGTGGGCTTTGCTAAGGTATGATGGTATTGACCAATGGAGTTGCTTCCTCCATTGGGCCCTCCCTTTTCTTCATGAATTTCAAGGTTCAATTCCCTTCAAGTAAGCTAGGGTTTGATCAATTGTTATGGGTTCTTCAAGTATGAGTCCAATTACTGATTGTATGCTTTGTAGTGCACGATCTAGCGTGGGTAAAGTAATTTAGTGCACGATCTAGCGTGAATTGCATGATTATTGTAAGTATTGCATGAACCCCCATGATCCCAAGTAAATTTTCCCCATTTTGATAATATATGCCTTGATTGTTGGGTTGAGATATGAATTGATGAAATTGATGGTTCATCTATGAAACTGAGCATGAATTGGGGTTAAGTGCATGAATTTAGCATGTTCAAGTAAAAAGTATGATTTTCCTCTTTTATGTGGGTTACTTCAAATATGACTAAATTGCCTTGATTATGACTTTTAAGAGCTAGCTTGCATTGAGTTGCATGGTTTAAAATAAAGGCAATATGTACCCATTAGCAATGAAGAAAAAGCATGATAGAATCATGAAAAAAGAGGCTTATAGAATCAAGCATGTTTTATATGAAATCTATGATATGTTGATGTTGAGTCTTGAAAGGGTTTCCTCATATAATGCTCAACCTAAGCTTGTGAAAGGTTTTCTCAAATGTAAAGGATTCATAACTTGTTAAAAGGTTTGCTTAACTAAAATTGAATCAAGAGCTTAAAGAAGCTATTCTAGGGGTGTAAGCTTGGACAAGTCCATGAAAGAAGAAACACCCAATGAAGTAAGCTTGGACTAGTCCATGGTATGTGAAGTCATGTTTAGCTTGGATTGGCAACGCCTTTCCATGGATATCAATATTTATGATTGTATAGTGGGAATTATGCATAAAACCGAGTGGACGGGTGACAATTCCCCATATGTCCTATGGCTATGTGCCCCCATAGGTGGTCTTTAACAGGCCCATATTATATCAGCTTAGCTAGTGGATCCACGTAGGCTATGGTTCAGGATTCTACCTTGGCAAGTAGAATGGCCCTTTTTCGGTGTAGGGCAGACACCAGATTCCATGTTGAGTTATTCCATGGTCTGCAGATCGATTTAAGGCTTTTCCCACACTTCAGCTTGCACAATGGTGCATGGGTTACTAAAAGTAAAGTAAAGAAAAGAAGTGTAATAGAAAGATGATTTAGCTTGCTTTGGCCATGGTTTATGCTTTATGCTATTTGCTTATATGACTTATCATGTTTAGCTTGGCCAATTGCATGTCATTTTAGATCTCAGTTTCTAGCATGTTTTATAAGCTTATATGCATGGCTATCATACTTAGTACTTTATTGTGCTAACGCATACTCTTGCCTGCATCAACTTCTTTTGTATAGGACGTGGCAGTTCTCCTACTCGTGGCTAGAGCATTGACTTAGAGTTGAGAAGAAGACTTGGTGAGTCCTCATCCATCTGAGGACATAGCCTTGTTGGATTTTACTTTGATGTCTTTCCTTATGTTGGATATTGTATTGGGTGGCATCCCTATCACTTTTATTTGTATTCTATGATATTAGAAGGCTTTTAGACATAAGGTGTAGACTTCCGCTATTTTGTTTAAAGCTTTGATATAAAATGCTCTTTTAAACTCTTATTTCTCTATTATCTTGTATGTTATGTATGCTAAGGGCTTGTATGAGGCCTCTCGAGGTCTTGTACATCGTGTTACATCTAGGGGCTACCCTGGGTCGTGACAATCTTATCACCCATGGAAGGCACATCAAGTAGCCCATCCAATCTAAAGTTCATTAGAATAGCTCTTATAACCATGAGTGAGAAAACCTTTCACCGTCCATGTTCTATTCATAATAGCTTTTAAGGACCATAGCCATTCACTTCATGCTAGAAATACCATACTACTAATGGAGATAGTTTTAAAAACGTGATCTAAGATCATTAATTGCATAACCGGCTACCATGCTAATCAAGACCTAATTTCGGAAAATAGCACAAAAAGCATTGATGGCAAATATAAAAGCTTCATAGAACATAGAGATACCTTCATCTATAAGCTTACTTGAGTCATAAACACTGCTTTCATAAAAACATACATGATTTCATAAAACATACTCATAAATTCAAGCTTCTTCATAAATTCATGAAAATTAGGGTTTACAGTCAACATTCATAGATCAATGCATGGGTTCACATGGAATTAGTTTTAAATCATGTAATTAAGTCTAAATCATAAAAGTGCACCGGTCGGATTGACTAAACCAATGCAACAATCAAGAAGGTGATCGAGAAGACATTAGTTCCCAAACTGTAGTATAAATCTTTATCGCAGATGTGAGTTTCCCCTCATCTTACTTCCCACCACAAAGACAATAAGAGAAGGAAACCTCTAACAATAAAGAAGATGTACTACAACCACATACACATACCCTCGATACATAGCAAGAAATATAGGATCAAACGTAAAGCAGCTCTCTCTTGGCAGAGTTTTAGGCGGCAAGAAACTTTAGGGCTTGTTGGAGCTTCTGAGCGTAACGAATTGAAGCCGAAGACGGATCAAGGTAGCTTGCCTGCGAAGCCGATAGGCAAAGGGCTGAAGGATGGAACGCGTAAAGTAAATCGTGCACCTCTCGTGTGACCCGTTGGTCCTAAGCAATGTATTGCGTGAAGTGACCCACTTAGAAAAAGAATATAAAAGTCGTTCAATTGAATCCATACAAATAGAACCCATGAGGAATTGAATCAAAACCTAATCAATTTTAGGAAATTGAATTGGAGAATTGAAGAAACTTTGGGGGCTCAATGGGTGAATGGAACCCATTGATAAATGTCCTACATACCTTGATTTAATCCCTAAGCAATGATTAAGAAAGGAGACTTGAACTTGAAGAACCCTAGCTTCTTCTTCTTCTTCCTTGATTCTAGAGAGAGAAATATTTGGGGAAACTTGGAGGGATTTTGGGGGAGATTGAAGAGTAATTAGAATGGGTAGATTTTAGTCTTAGAGGACTTATATAGGGCCTAGGATTAGGACTAAACCGACTTAGATTAGGTATTAGTTAATAAGGGAAAATATTAAAAAGCCCTTAAAAATAATTGTCGGGCTCGACCTACATTTTGGACCTACGGTCCGTAGATCCAACTACGGACCGTCCTAGTCAACCGTAGAAAGATTCAGAAACTAATAATTTTTTACTTCAAATGATGGGACCTATGTACGGTTCGTAGGTTCACTGACGAACCGTACATGGCAACCGTAGATCACAGCTTA
The DNA here is from genome assembly GCA_018342035.1 of Solanum appendiculatum. Taxonomy (NCBI): domain Eukaryota; kingdom Viridiplantae; phylum Streptophyta; class Magnoliopsida; order Solanales; family Solanaceae; genus Solanum; species Solanum appendiculatum. The sequence continues at coordinate 36,637 of JAGDQO010000960.1, forward strand.
AGGCTTTAAAATTTAGCTAAGTGTAGGAGTAACTTACAAAACCTATCTATGGTCCGTAGAAGAAATAATGAACCGTCCTATTGAACCTTCAAAAGGATACTGAGACTTGATTTCTGAAAATACTTTCCCCACCATCTATGGCTACCATCTACGGTTCGTAGGTCCTTCTACCTACCGTAGGTGGGAACCGTAGATAAAGCCTGCGACCCAAAAAAAATTTATTTTCCTTCTTTTCGAATCTGAGGTGTTACAATATCTCTCCCTTGGGAACATTCATCCTCGAATGGGGATCAAGACATCATAAGAAGGGTAAGAACTAAATCTAACAGCCCAACATGAATGCAACTTCATCAAAATGCACCTAACCAAAGAGGAACCTCGACTCCTAGCTAAAACATGATTAAGACATCATTTCATAAAGCATTCATGCAAATCATATTCATATGCACATAATCGTGAAGAAATCAATTAAAGCTAAATCAAGATTTCAAAACAAGTTTTCATGAGAATGCATGCATAGGGGAACATGAGAATGACTAAGACACATGAATCCTAAAGAGTGGACCATGAGGGGCTAAGGCCTCAAGCTAGACCCGAAGATAACGGAAAGAGATAGGGATACTAAGAGATCACATCGCCTCCGGCCTCTCACATACCAACCCAAAGCAAGGAACCTTTCCAACAACTTAAATAGTCCCACACAAACACCAAACATGAAGCACACTATCTCCCCCTTTGAAGCAAACCTCTCTAGTCTTTTCAAATTCATCTCCCTCAATCCAAACATAGTACCAAACATTTACAACCACGGAACCATTGCTACAAGTAAACACTTAAGAAGTTTCCACACGATTTCAAGGACCACTCAAACACAATCACCCTACATTAAGTCTTACCATAGCCAATGAAACACTCAATATAAAGAAATGCATAACCACAAGCTAAAAGACCATAACTTACCAATTTCCACATCCAGGGAAGCCTCATGATCTTGTCGAGTCTGAAGAGCATAAAACCTATTTTTTTTTCTGACCACCAGTAGGACCTGAGGAAGGGTAGGGTTGAGCCCGTCGATGATTATCTCCCTCATTCCAAGAAACTGAAGGACAATCTTTTATCTTATGATCCATCTTTCCACAACCAAAGCATGTATTTGAACCGACTAGACACTCACCCTTGTGTCTTCTTCCACACTCCCAACACTCGGACCACATTTGCTCACTAGAGTCGTTGCCTTGAGAATGATTACCTCCACTGAACCTTGAATGTGAAGAATCAACATCACCCTTTCTTTCTCTCTTTGAATCCCTAGTTTTCTCCTTAAGCTTTTCTTCTTCTATTTGTTGTGCATGAACCATCAAACGGGACACATCCATCTCCTTAACAATCATGGCGGTTAGACATTCTTTGACCACCAATTCGGAAGCACCCGACACAAACTTACTCATCCTTGCCCTTGGATCGGCGACCATAGTTGGAGCATACTCGGACATTTGTGTGAATTTCAAAGAATACTCCTTCACATTCATATCCCCTTGATGAAGGTTGATGAACTCAACTACCTTTTCCTCCCTCATCTCAAGGGGAAAGAACCTATCAAGGAAAGCAATCTTAAAATCCTCCCAATCAAGAGGACCCACATCAACCACCCTCTCACTCTTCCATTGTTCAAACCACACTTGAGCAACACCTTTAAGTTGGTAAGCGGAAAATTCCACCTTTTCCACCAGCATCACTCCTATGATCATCAACACCTTGTATACCTCATCAATGAAATCTTGAGAATCTACCTCAACCTTGGAAAAATGAAACTCCAGAGAATTCATCCTAGTAAAGTTCCTCACTCTTGTTGCCACCGTACTCACCCTTGGATTCACGGGAGCCACAACCTCTATATTTGCTTGGGCCGTCATAGCTTGGGCCAATGCATGAAATGTGGCTCGAAACTCATCATTAGTCACTTCCTCGGCCAAAGGGTTGGCCGGTACTTATGGAATCTCTTGTCTCACATTTTCATGAGCATTCCCTCTCACGGGATTCCTTCGTGGAGGCATATTTTGAAAAGCACAAACCGGGGTTAGGAGAGAAAGACCGTTATAGAGATAAACTCTACGGCACGACTTTAGATTAATGAAAGAAGTGGAATTTCCTTAGCATCTTATAGCCTCTTATTCATAAATGTGGCGCGCTTCACACTCATGAATAAGACTCTACTCAATGTTGCTTATGAGACATCCTAGGACCTTTCTAAAACCTTGGGCTCTAAATACCAAGTTTGTCACAACCTAAAGTACCCCCTAGAAGTGTCATGGTATACAAGACCCTGAAAGGCCCCATACAAGCCACTTAGCATACATCATACAAGATAATAGTAGAAAAGAGTTCAAAACACAATTGTATATTAAAAGGGTTGAAGAAAGTAGCGGAAGTCTAACATAGTCTCAAAGCCATCTAATACATCAATAGAATGAAATTTTGGGATGTAACCCATACAAGTTCAAAAGTAAAATGGCATAAAACTAAAAATGTGATATTGTCCTCGAAGTATGAGGACTTACAAAGTCTTCAAATCTCAAAAGTATCTACTAACCACGGGTGGAGGGAGAAGAGTCGCCACGCCCTACATTAGTGAAACAATGCAGGCAAGAGTATGCGTTAGTGCATAGAATGTACCAAGTATGAGGGGAATGCAATAAAACATGGGACATGATCATAAGGGGACATAATCGAAAACATGAAATGCATGACCAAGTTAAAACATAGTAAGATCATTTAAGAAAATTCATAAATCATGAACATGGTCAATGAATCTTTAAATCAAAAAGGGAGCTTCATAAAGCATTAGTGATTATCTTAGTTCATTTTGTGGGAAGTTTACCATTAACCGACATAGACCATGTGAGCTATAACATGAAATTCGGTGTCTGCCCCACACCTAAAAGAGGTTATCCTACTTGCCAAGGTAAGGACCATGAACTTCTAGCTTAAGTTGATCCACTAGCAAATGTTTATCAAAGACAATCATCCTATCGTGGTACATAGTTATGGGATAGGGAGATTGTTGCTAGAAACCCGGCCTCTACTACGGGAGAGCTTCAATCTCGATATCATCTCGGTGCTAAGCATAAGTCCCACAGAATTGTCATTAATTCATAGCTTATCTTACCAACCATGGAAGGCATATCAAGTAGCCCATCCAAGCTAAAGTTTATTAGAATAGCTCCTTAAACCAAGCGTGAGAAAACCTTTCACCGTCCATGATCTTTTCATAATAGCTTTTAAGACCCATAGTCATTCACTTCATGCTATAAATTCCATACTACTAATGGAGATAGTTTTAAAAAAGTGATCTATGATCATTGATGGCATAACCGACTACCATGCTAATCAAGACCTAATTTCATAAAATAGCCCAAAAACCATTGATGGCAAATCTAGATGTCATTCATGTCATGTGGCCAAGCTTCATTGAACATATAGATACCTTCATCTATAAGCTTACTTGATTCATAAACATTGCTTTCATAAAAACATGCATGATTTCATAAAACATACTCATAAATTCAAGCTTCGTCATAAATTCATGAAAATTAGGGTTTATAGTCAACATTCATAGATCAATGCATGGGTTCACATGGAATTAGTTGAAAAGCATGTAATAAAGTCTAAATCATCAAAACAAGATCAAAGTCAGCCAATTGAATCCAATCAAATAGAACCCATGAGGAATTGAATTAAAACCTAATCAATTTTGGGAAATTGAATTGGAGAATTGAAGAAACTTTGGGGGCTCAATAGGTGAATGGAACCCATTGATAAACTCCCTACATACCTTGATTGAATCCCTAAGCAATGATGAATAAAGGAGACTTTAACTTGAAGAACCCTAGCTTCTTCTTCTTCTTCCTTGATTCTAGAGAGAGAAATATCTGGGGAAACTTGGAGGGATTTTTGGTGAGATTGAAGAGTAATTAGAATGGGTAGATTTTAAGCTTAGAGGACTTGTATAGGGCCTAGGATTAGGACTAAAATGACTTAGATTAGGTATTAGTTAATTAGGGAAAAGATTAAAAAGCCCTTAAAAATAACTGTTGGTCTCGACCTACGGTTTGGACCTACGGCCCGTAGATCAAACTACGAACCATCATGGTCAACCATAGAAAAATTCAGAAACTAATAATTTTGGACTTCAAATGACGGGACCTATGTACGGTTCATAGGTCCACTGACCGTCCGTACATGGCAACCATAGATCACAACTTAAGACTTTAAATTTTAGTTAAGTCTGGGAGTGACTTATGAGACCTATCTACGGTCCGTAGAAGCAATGGCGGACCTTCCACTTGAACCGTCAAAAGGATACTGAGACTTGATTTTTGAAACTACTTTCCCCACCATCTACGGCTGCCATCTACGGTCCGTAGGTCCTTCTACAACCCATAGGTGGAAACCGTAGATACAGCCTGCAACCCCAAAAAAAATTATTTTCTATCTTTTCGAATCCGAGGTGTTACAGATACCCAGTCGTGGTTGACACTTGGAAATCTAGAAAAATATGTCACATCTCAGATGAGGTTCCATGAGCATATAGGACAGCTCGTGAAAGTGTCTACCGGTTGTAGATAACACTCGTGTAGAGTTTAGACTTAGTGAAATTTTCATACTTTGAGTTCTAAGGGCACCTTGTACGGACCGTACAAGAAACTACATGTCGTAAAAGGTTGCACATAGTTGACCTTTAGGAAGTTCGGTCTCGAGTGAATGATTGACGACTAGCTAGTACAGCCCATAAAAGGAAGCATGGAACGTACTTGGTGTTCCTGGTTTGTAGCCTGAAGGTCCAGGATTTTGGTTGAGACTCAAGTGTATGAGGTGTTCTACGGGTCATTAAAGGGGTATGGGTCATAGATGGTGGTTCATAGGTTCCAGTAAGAGACTTGACTTTTAGTAAGGGTGTAATACCCCGAATTTGGAAGAGAGGAAAATTCCTGATTTCTGGGTTACTGCCAGTAACGATGGAGGCCACCTACGGTTCGTAGGTTGATTTACGGCTCGTAGGCAGGAACCGTAAGTGGCAAGACCAAGTTTACAAAATGTAAAGTTTCAGAACCCCAATGACGGCCTGTGAGGATGGCCCGTCATCCAGTGTACGAGTCGTAGATAGGACCCGTCGTTGCAGAGTCCAAATTGGTAGTCTCTGAATCTACCTATGGAAGGACAGGATAGGTCGTAGGTCTACCTACGGACCGTAGGTCCAACCGTACGTAGGGGTCCGTTAGTCATTTTAAAAGGGGTCATTTGGTATTTTCACCTAATGGCCTATTTACTAATCTAAGTCGGTTAACAACTTCTCCTAACACTATATAAGCCCTTTTAATCCTAAAACTACCCTTTTCCAATCACTTTACAAATTTCCCAAAAATTCTCTTCTCTCAAATATTCTCTCTCTAGAAGCTAGAAGAAGAAGAAGAGGGCAGCTAGGGTTCAAGAAATCAAGCTTTTCTTCATCAATTGCTTAAGGAATTAATACCCCAAGGTATGATATTGTTCATCCATGGAGCCCTTTCCTCCATGGAATCCTTAAAATCTCCAATTTTCAACCTAGAAGTTCTCAATTGAATTAGGGGTTTTCTTCCATGTTATGGGTTCCTTTCAATGTTGATTAAATTGATATTTTTTGAACTTTGAAGTACAAATTGAGTTGAATTACATTAAATTTGATGACTCCCCATGAACCCATGCCAATTTCCCCAAATTTTGAAGTTATGCTTTTGTTAATGGGTTGAATTATAAAATGTTGAATTATATGAAATCTCTATGAATCTATGCATGAATTATGATTCCTAAGCTAAGACTTTTCATGATGAGATTATGAATGACCTAAGGATGATTTTTATGAAAGTAAGTATGTTCAATCAAAACTATGATTTTTCTCTATTTGTGGGTTCCTTCAATTATGATCAAATTGCCTTGTTTATGGTCTTCTAAGCATGAGTTGGCATTGAATTGTATGATTTGAGATGAATTCTTATGAACCCATGTAGGCTCTATGAATTGTAAGTTATGCGCATGATGAATTATGTAAGAATGAAATTTATGAAATCATGTATGTCGCTTATAAAGCTAATAATGAAATAAAGGTGCTTTGAGATTGAAGCATCAAAGTTTATGATATGTTGATGTTATGGTTGAGTTGTGAAAGGGTTTCTCACGTAATACTCACACTATGAATTTGAAACGAATAAGAGGCGATTACCCATGTTCTTAAGGAGTTATTCTAATGAAGGGACAAGAGGCGATCACCCATGTTCCCTAACATAGACAAGAGGTGATTACCCATGTCTACTTATGATAATTTAACTATGTCTAATCCGTGGGAATTATGCTTAGCATCGAGTGGACAACTGGCGATTACCCATGTCCCATAAACTATTTTCCACCATAGGATGATGGTCTTTGATAGACACTAGCTAGTGGATCCATGTAAGCTAAAAAGTTATGGTCTTACCTTGGCAAGTAGGACAACCCTCTTTCAGTGTAGGATAGACACCAGATTCCATGTTGATAACTCACATGGTCTTACATGTCGGTTAAGGCTACTTCCCACAACTAAGAACTAAGGTGTGTTTATGATGTTCCTCAAGTAAAGTAAAGATGTTTAGCTTGCGTTGGCCATGGTTTATGTTTCATGTTTTCTAACCTTTATCATGTTTTTAGCTTAGTCATTGCATGTTACGAAAATGTCCCATTTTAGCATGTTTTAAATAATTTTTGCATTGCTATCATACTTGGTACTTGACTGTACTAACGCATACTATTGCCTACACTGACTTGTTAATGTAGGTCCCGGCGATTCTCTATCTATTCGTGGCTAGAGCTTAGTAGAAGGATTGTTGAAGACTTGGTGAGTCCTCATCCATTCGAGGACATAGACTAGTTGTTCTTACTTTAATGTTCTTTCATGTTGACATTGTATTGGGTTACGTCCCAAACTTTATTTCTCTTTTTTATGTTAGATTGACTTTGAGACATGAGATGTAGACTTCCGTTATTTTCTTAAAAGATTTGATATGACATTGTCTTTTGAATTCTTAATCCTCTATGATCTTGTATGTATGAATGCTAAGTGGCTTGTATGAGGTCTTTCGGAGTCTTGTACGCCATGTCACGTCTAGGGGGTACCTTGGGTCGTGACAAACTTGGTCATTTGTGTGTTCCCGATGTAGATGACTTAATATGACAAATTTTTTCAGAAGCCCATAGTTCTCGATATTCCATTCACCTGAGAGCTACCAAGATGTACCGTGATTTGCAAGAGATCTATTAGTGGAATGGGATGAAGAAGGATATTGCGGAGTTTGTGGCTAAATGTCCTAATTGTATACAAGTGAAATTTGAGCACCAAAAGCCAGGTGGTTTGACCCAAGATATTAGTATTCCTACTTGTAAGTGGGAAGATGTGAATATGGACTTTATTGTTGGTTTACCTCGCACCCGGCGATAATATGATTCGATTTGGGTTATTGTGGATTGAATGATGAAATCAGCCCATTTCATTCCCGTCAAGGCTTCTTATTCGGCGGAGGATTATGCTAATTTGTACTAGAAGGAAATGGTTAAGTTGCATGGAGTGCCTTTATCCATTATCTCTGATCGTGGTGCACAATTTACTTCTCAATTTTGGAATCCCTTTCAAAAGGGTCTTGGTACTCGTGTTAAGCTTAGTACGGCCTTTCATCCTCAACCCGATGGGCAAGCGAAGCGTACTATCCAAACTTTGGAGGATATGTTGAGAGCTTGTGTAATTGATTTCAAGGGTAATTGGGACAATCATTTGCCTTTGATTGAATTTGCTTATAATAATAGCTACCATTCTTGTATTGGTATGGGTCCATTTGAAGCTCTCTATGGTAGGAAGTGTAGATCTCCTATAGGTTGGTTTGAAGTTGGTGAAGTTTCTTTAATAGGTCCCGAGTTGGTACATGAGGCTATGGAGAAAGTTTGACTTATTAGAGAAAGATTGAAAATGGCTCAAAGTCGACAAAAGTCCTATGCCGATGTTAGAAGGAGAGATTTAGAATTTGATGTTGATGATTGGGTTTACTTGAAAATTTCACCCATGAAGGATGTAATGAGGTTTGGAAAGAAAGGGAAGCTTAGTCCCCGTTATGTAGGCCCATATCAAATCTTGAGACGTGTTGGTAAGGTTGCTTATGAACTTGACTTGCCTAATGATTTGGCATCGGTGCATCCGGTTTTCCATGTCTCATTGTTGAAGAGATGTGTTGGTGATCTGACGTCTATAGTTCCATTGGAGAATCTTTGCATAAAGGATAGTCTTTCTTATGAAAAAGTTCTGGTTGGGATTTTAGATCGACAAGTCCGAAAGTTAAGAAATAAGGAAGTTTCTTCCGTGAAGGTTCTTTGGAGGAATTAATTAGTTGAGGGTGCTACTTTGGAGGCCGAGGCCGACATGATGTCCCGATACCCTCATCTCTTTCCTTTAGATCCTACTCTAGCTTGAGGTATTTAGTTCCTCGTGGTTCATTCTTTTGGTTTCCTGTGTTTTAGTTATTTTCATGATTCCTTGATTATGCATATCTAATTTGGAGTTGATGTTTTCCTCCTAGAATATGTGCATTATGTGATTGCATTCTAGGTTGGGTTGTTAGCTATTGTTGTTACCCTCCTCATAATGTCTTGATTCTTATTCGATGACGAATGTTCCCAAGGGGGAGATAATGTAATACCCCGGATTTGGAAGAGTGAAAAATTCCTGATTTCTGGGTTACTACCAGTAACGATGGAGGCCACCTACGGTTCGTAGGTTGATTTACTGCCCATAGATGGGAACCATAAGTGGCAAGACCAACTTTTAAAAATTTCAAGTTTCAGAACCCCAATGACGGCCTGCCAGGACGACCCGTCGTCCAGTGTACAAGTTGTAGATAGGACCCATCGTTGCAGGGTCCAAATTGGCAGTCTCTGAATCTACCTACGGAAGGACAGGATGGTTCGTAGGTCCCACTGTAGCTAGGGGTCCGTCAAACATTTTAAAAGGGGTTGTTTGGTCTTTTCACCTAATGGCCTATTTACTAATTTAAGTTGGTTTACAACTTCTCCTAACACTATATAAGCCCTTTTAATCCTAAAACTACCCTTTTCCAATCACTTTACAAATTTCCCAAAAATTCTCTTCTCTTAAATATTCTCTCTCTAGAAGCTAGAAGAAGAAGAAGAGGGCAAGCTAGGGTTCAAGAAATCAAGCTTTTCTTCATCAATTGCTTAAGGAACTGAGACCCTAAGGTATGATAGTGTTCATCCATGGAGCCCTTTCCTCCATGGAATCCCTAAAATCTCCAATTTTCAACCTAGAAGTTCTCAATTGAATTAGGGGTTTTCTTCCATGTTATGGGTTCCTTGCAATGTTGATTCAATTGATTGTTTTATGAACTTTGATGTACAAATTGAGTTGAATTACATTAAATTTGATGAATCCCCATGAACCCATGCCAATTTTCCCAAATTTTGAAGTTACGCTTTTGTTGATGGGTTGAATTATAAAGTGATGAATTATATGAAATCTCTATGAATCTATGCATGAATTATGATTCCTAAGCTAAGACTTTTCATGATGAGATTATGAATGACCGAAGGATGATTTTTATGAAAGTAAATATGCTCAATCAAAACTATGATTTTCCTCTATTATGTGGGTTCCTTCAATTATGATCAAATTGCCTTGTTTATGGTCTTCTAAGCATGAGTTGGCATTGAATTGTATGATTTAAGATGAATTCTTATGAACCCATGCAGGCGCTATGAATTGTAAGTTATGAGCATGATGAATTATGTAAGAATGAAATTTATGAAATCATCTATGTCTCTTATAAAGCTAATAATGAAATAAGGATGCTTTGAGATTGAAGCATCAAAGTTTATGATATGTTGATGTTATGGTTGAGTTGTGAAAGGGTTTCTCACGTAATACTCACACTATGAATTTGAAACGAACAAGAGGTGATTACACATGTTCTTAAGGAGCTATTCTAATGAAGGGACAAGAGGCGATCACCCATGTTCCCTACCACAGACAAGAGGTGATTACCCATGTCTACTTAAGATAATTGAACTATGTCTAATCCGTGGGAATTATGCTTAGCACCGAGTGGACAAGTAGCGATTGCCCATGTCCTATAAACTATGTGCCACCATAGGATGATGGTCTTCGATAGACACTAGCTAGTGGATCCACGTAAGCTAAAAAGTTATGGTCTTACCTTGGAAAGTAGGACAACCCTCTTTCGGTGTAGGGTAGACACCAGATTCCATGTTGATAGCTCACATGGTCTTACTTGTCGATTAAGGCTACTTCCCACAACTAAGAACTAAGGTGTGTTTATTATGTTCCTCAAGTAAAGTAAAGATGTTTAGCTTGCGTTGGCCATGGTTTATGTTTCATGTTTTCTAACCTTTATAATGTTGTTAGCTTAGTCATTGCATGTTACAAAAATGTCCCATTTTAGCATGTTTTTAATTTTTTTTGCATTGCTATCATACTTGGTACTTGATTGTACTAACGCATACTTTTGCCTACATTGACTTGTTAATGTAGGTCCCGGCGATTCTCTATCTATTTGTGGCTAGAGCTTAGTAGAAGGATTGTTGAAGACTTGGTGAGTCCTCATCCATTCGAGGACATAGACTAGTTTTTCTTACTTTTATGTTCTTTTATGTTGACATTGTATTGGGTTACGTCCTAAACTTTGTTTCTCTTTCTTATGTTAGATTGGCTTTGAGTAACGAGATGTAGACTTCCGTTATTTTCTTAAAAGCTTTGATATGACATTGTCTTTTGAATTCTTAATCCTCTATGATCTTGTATGAATGTATGCTAAGTGGCTTGTATGTGGCCTTTCGGGGTCTTGTACGCCATGTCACGTCTAGGTGGTACCTTGGATCGTGACAAAGGGGATCCACGAGTTGATAGTATGATCCGTAGAACTTAGTATGGACCATAGATGGCCCCATCCAGTTTTAATGAGGGGTAATTTTCTATCACGACCCAAGCCTACACCCTAGACGTGACCGATATTCTAGAATCATTACTGGTTCCCAAGATAACCCTCATCCTGGCTGACTATAAGAGGACGACTAACTCAATCATACACAAGTATCAACAGTGAAGAATTGCTTGAAACAGTTTACTGAATCTCAAAACTATCTAAAAAACACTTAGTATGAAATTTAAAATTTTAAATAAACATCTGAAACTTAATACTGCAAGACTGACCAAGACTATCTATCTTTGAAGTCTCTATTGTATAAATATATAGGTGTCAAGAAAAGACCCGTGACACCTCAAAATTCTAATACTAACAAATTATAAAAACTGGAGTCCTCCGAAAGCAAGGAGGTCTCACCAAAGGCTGACGAGCGGATGATGTGATCTCAACGGAACTCGTGTTGATGATCCTAAGTACCTAAATCTGCATTATGAAATGATGCAGGTCAAATGACATCAGTACATTGAATGTACGAGTATGTAATAAGGCTGAATAAAATAAATAACTGTACTGAAAGTAACTCAACTGAAATATAGCATAAATCATGATGGAAATCATTTAAGCTCTTACTGTAAGAATGCAATAATAGTAAATATGGAACTGAAATATATATATATATATATATATATATATAAATACACTTCACTTTACTTTACTGTGGAGTTTCTCTAATCGATAACCATTACTATAGCCTCGTGATGATACAACATCTTACCCATGTAGCCAGAGACGCCCTATACCTTGCCGGTGTACAGAACGCAACTGAACTTGTGGAACCACTAAAAAAACCTTCTTGAAGTGGGTGAGGAGTCGCCCATCTTGCGGTATGATCCTATCTATGCTGGCTACGTAGTTTATGGAGTTTGAATTTTTTTAACTATTATCCCAAATCGGTGCTCAATACTACTCCCAAAATATAACCGCATGCTCATGTAAAATTACTCTCTAGATTGAGATAATTTCTCAAAAGGCCTCTTTAAGAGGTAACTGAAGCGGTACTAAATCTTTCTGAAAACCTTTTATACTTTTGTGAAAATTGTGCTCTCTTTTTCAATGTAAATATGATACAAGGAACCACTAAAGTTCCACTAAAACTTTTGAAATAACTTGTAATTAGATTGTAATCATGAAAATTATATCTGATATCATATTGTGGTCTGATCATTAATGACTCGAGAAGTCATACTGCATAAACATTGATGGCATATCTAGATGCCATACTGCTTAAACATTGATGGCATACTCGACTGTCATACTAATCATGTATCGTAGTTCTTTTCTCAATGTGAAAATAGTACTTTGGAACCATTTGTGATCCCTTAAACTCTTCTCAAAAGATACATTAAAATACTCTTGAACTCACTTTAAAATTCCAAAATCAATGCATGGAAATAAATGCACAAAGGCTTTCAACAAAATATCATCAACTAGGGTTCATGTGAAATAAAAGCATGAACAACAACCCAGTAATTTCAATGCATAATATAGTGCAACTCATAATCAAGAATTTAAAATTCAAAATCAATAACTTAACTCATATCAAGAATTTAGAACTCAGAATCAATAACTTAGCTCATATCAAAAATTATTGAAACTAAGGGTATAGTCCTAGATTAATCTTTTACCGACTTAATTGAGATGTAGGGCGTGAGGAAAAACTTAGTCCATCACTATGAATAGCCTTACATACCTTATACACTCCAAATTCGTGAGAAAAGTGAGATCTTTGGATGAATAGATGACAAGAATTTGTTTCTTTAACCTTAGAGATGAGATCTTGAGGAGCTTTCTTGAAAAATCTATGAATTTTATGAGTAGGAGCTATTAATTCGTGTTAAGATGAAGAAATTATGAAGTTGTATGGTCAAATATTACCTTTGATAATGGATGAACCTCGGAGGAAGTTAGTTTCTTGAAAACATTTCTTTCTAGGGTAAATTTATGAACTAGGGAGGTGAACTACGTCTTAGGGGGGTTTTCAAAAGACCTGAGACGCCCGCGTCCCCGCGTGGAAAATGCCTTAGGCGCGCAGCCAACCACTGTCACGACCTAAAGTACCTCCTAGACGTGACATGGCGTACAAGACCCCGAAAGGCCTCATACAAGTCACTCAGCATGCATCATACAAGATAATGGCAATTTAAGAGTTCAAAAGACAATTCATTATCAAAAGAGTTTACAAAGCATTGTGGAAGTCTACATATAGTCTCAAAGCAATCTATCATAAGAATAGAAAGAACGCTAGGACTTAACCCAATATCAGTCCAAAGGAAAAGAAATAACAAGGCAATATCCTCTAACATATGAGGACTCACCAAGTTTTCAACTCTCTATGTACTCACTAGCCACAAGCGGGATGAGAAGAATCGCCAAGCCCAACATTATGAGACAATGTAGGCAAAAAGTATGTGTTAGTACATGGAATGTACCAAGTATGATAGCTATGCACATAGGTTGTAAAATCATGCAAAAAGGGACATTTCCATGACACGCAAAGACCAAGCCAAAACATAAAGTAAGAAGGGTTAGAAAACATAAGTCATAAACCAAGGTCAATGCAAGCTAAACATCTTTAAAACATTTGTGAGATAACTTGAAAGTCACTTTAGTTCATTATTATGGGAGATTACCTTTAACCGACATTTAAGACCATGTGAGCTATTAACATGGAATCTGCTATCCTCCCTACACCGATAGGGCCATCCCACTTGCCAAGGTAGGACCCTCAACTTCTAGCTTACGTGGATCCATTAGCTAATGTCTATCAAACAACCTATGGTGCCACATAGTTTATGGGATAAAGAGATTGCTTTTGAAAACCAGGCCTCTACTATGAGAGAGTCTCTACTAGAAACCTGGCCTCTACTACGGGAGAGCTTCCATCTCAATATCCTCTCGGTGCAAAGCATAATTCCCACGGAATAGTCATAATTCATATTCATCTAATTATCCATGGAAAGGTTAAACTAAAGTTACCAATCCAAGCTAAAGTTCATTAGTGTTGACGTTCTTCCATAGACTAGTTCAAGCTTACGTCATTTAGAATAGCTCCTTATTCTTGATTCAAAGTTTAGTAAAGAAAACCTTTCAACTCTAAGAATCCTTTAGGTGAGAAAATCCTTTCACAATAACAACATTGATGCTTTACTCTCAAAGCAACCTTAAATCATCATAAATTTCATAATTGAACATGCATATCTTCATAAACCCATCTTCTGATCATTCACAACTTTATCATGAAATCATAGCTTAGAAAACATGAATCATGCATGGACTTATGCAATTTCATCTTAAATCATTCAATTATCTCTATTCAACTTTCATGAGTCAAAAGATTCATCACATGATCAATTCTAGAAACATGGATTTCATATGGGGATTCAACTTGAAACATGAAAGTTAACTCAATTCATGCATAATTAAACATAATTCAATCAATTAAGTCTGAATTTGAAGAACCCACAAGTTAGAGAAAACCCTAAATTAAATTGAGAATTCTTACTTTGAAAATTAGGAAATTTTGGAATCCTATGGAGGAATGGACTCCATAGGTGAAGAACTATCATACCTTGATGCCAAAATCTTGAAATCAATGAAGGATTAGGGGACTTGACTTGGAAACCCTAGTTTTCTTCTTCTTCTTCCTTTCTTCTAGAGAGAGAAATATTTGGAGAGGTTTTGAGAGTAATTGAGAAGTGATTAGGAAGGGTAGAAATTAGAATTAGATAGCTTATATAGTGCTTATGATTAGTGGGTAACCAACCTAGTTTAGTAATTAAACCATTTGGGGAAAGGACTAAAAGACCCCTTTAAAAATAACTGAAAAGCCCCGACTTACTACTTGACCTACGGTTGTTAGGTCCACCTACTGACCGTAGGTCATGGCCGTAGGTCACCCTCAAATTTTTTTTTAATCTTTTTTCCCCAAACCAGTAGCACCTACGAGACCCCACCTATGGTTGGTTGGTCCAACCACCAACCGTTGGTGCCAACCGTAGGTCAGGCTGGAAGTTTTTGAAAAAAATTGCACTTTCCACTCTTTCCAAATCCGAATTGTTACATTATCTCCCCCTTTGGAACATTCGTCCTCGAATGAGAATCAAGACATCATAAGAAGGATAGGAACTTAATCTAACAGCCCAACATGAATGCAATCACATAAATGCACTTATCCAAGGAGGAAACATCAATTCCAAGCTAAAGCATGTTCCAAAACATCATTTCATCAAGTCCACATGCAACTCATACTCATATGCACATAATCACAAATAAATCAATCAAGTTAACTCATTTTCTTAAAATTTAAGCTTTTCATGAACATGCATAATAAGGAATCATGGAATGACTAAGACACTCAAAAGAATGGACCATGAGGAACTAAATACCTCAAGCTAAAGTAGGGTCGGAGGGAAAGAGTTGAGGATATCGGGACATCCTATCGGCCTTAGCCTCCCAAGTAGCACCCTCAACTAATTGATTCCTCCAAAGAACCTTTACGAAAGAAACTTCTTTATTCCTCAGCTTTTGAACTTGCCGGTCCAAAATCTCAATCGGGACTTCCTCATACGAAAGGCTATCCTTTATACCAAGATTCTCTAATGGCACTATAGATGTCGGATCGCCAACACATTTCTTCAACAAGGAGACATGGAATACCGGATGCACCAATGCCAAGTCATTAGGTAAGTCAAGTTCATAAGCAACCTTAGCAATACGCCTCAAAATCTTATATGGGCCCACATAACGTGGACTAAGCTTCCCTTTCTTTCCACACCTCATTACACCCTTCATGGGTGAAATCTTCAATAGGACCAAATCATCAACATTAAATTCTAAATCTCTCCTCCTAACATCGGCATAAGACTTTTGTAGACTTTGAGCCATTTTCTACCTCTCTCTAATAAACCGAACTTTCTCCATAGCCTCATGTATTAACTCGGGACCTATCAAAGTGACTTCCCCAACTTCAAACCAACCTATAGGAGATCTACACGTCCTACTATAGAGAACCTCAAATGGAGTCATACCAATACTCGAATGATAGCTATTATTATAAGCAAACTCAATCAAAGGCAAATGATCATCCCAATTACCCTTTAAATCAATCACACAAGCTCTCAACATATCTTCCAACATTTGGATAGTACGTTCTTCTTGCCTATTGATTTGAGGATGAACGGCGTGCTAAGCTTAACACGAGTTCCAAGGCCCTTTTGGAAAGACTTCAAAAATTGAGAAGTAAATTGGGTACCATGATTGGAGATAATGGATAAAGGCACTCCATGCAACCTAACCATGTCTCTCAAGTACAACTTAGCATAATCCTCCGTCGAATAAGAAACCTTGATGGGAATGAAATGGGTTGATTTCATCATACGATCCACAATAACCCAAATCGAATCATATTGCCGCCGGGTGCGTTGTAAACCAACAATAAAGTCCATATTCAAATCTTCCCAATTCCAAGTTGGAATACTAATATCTTGGGACAAACCTCCTAGCTTTTGATGCTCAACTTTCACTTGTTGACAATTAGGACACCTAGCCACAAATTCCGCAATATCCTTCTTCATCCCATTCCACCATAGACCTCTCACAAATCACGGTACATCTTGGTGGCTCCCAAGTGAATGGAATATCGAGAACCATGGGCTTCTGATAAAATTTGCCCTCTCAAGTCATCTACATTGGGAACACACAAACGACCTTGATATCGAAGCACTCCATCTCCCCCTTAGGAGAAAGCCTCAACGGACTTTTTAAGCACCGCTTCCTTCAATTCCATCAAGATTGGATCAAGTCCTTGGCTTTCACATCTGACACAAACGACGATTCTGAACCATTATGAACCATAACACCACCTTTGGGGGAATCTACCAACTGAACACCCAATCAAGCCAATCTATGAACATCTCGAACCAAATCTTTCTTATCATCCTCAACATGGGCAACACTACCCATTGATAACCGACTAAAAGCATCCGCCACCACATTCGCCTTACTAAGTTGATAGAGGACACTCATGTCGTAGTCCTTTAACAATTCAACCCACCTTCTTTGGTGAAGATTTAAATCTTTCTATTTGAACACATATTGCAAACTCTTGTGGTCGGTAAAAACGTCTACATGGACACCGTACAAGTAATGCCTCCAAATCTTTAAAGCAAACACAACCGCCACTAGTTCTAAGTCATGAGTGGGATAGTTCTTTTCATGAATCTTAAGTTTCCTTGAAGCGTAAGCAATGACTTTCCCATTTTGCATAAGGACACAACCTAGTCAAACCCTCGAAGCATCACAATAAAACACAAACCCATCAGACCCTTTTGGCAAAGTCAACACCGGAGCCGTAGTAAGTCTATCTTTCAATTCTTGAAAACTCTTCTCACACGCTTCAGACCATATGAACTTAACCTTCTTTTGAGTCAAAGTCGTCAATGGAGAAGCAATCGAAGAAAACTCTTCAACAAACCTCCTATTATAGCCAGCCAAACCCAAAAAGCTTCGAATATCCGAAGGTGTTAAAGGTCTAGGCCAATTCTTAACCGCGTCCGTCTTCTTAGGATCTACCTCAATACCTTTATCGAAAACAATGTGACCAAGGAAAGCCACGGACCTCAACCAAAACTCACATTTACTAAATTTTGCAAAAAGTTGTTGGTCCTTGAGGACTTGCAACACAATCATCAAATGATCAGCATGCTCATCCTCACTCCTTGAGTAAATCAAAATATCATCGATGAACA
The DNA here is from genome assembly GCA_018342035.1 of Solanum appendiculatum. Lineage (NCBI taxonomy): Eukaryota > Viridiplantae > Streptophyta > Magnoliopsida > Solanales > Solanaceae > Solanum > Solanum appendiculatum. Next base: position 54,449 of record JAGDQO010000960.1, read on the forward strand.
AAATCACAAACATATCAAGGTATTTTCTAAACACCCTATTCATCAATTCCATGAATGCGGCTGGAGCATTTGTCAACCCAAACGACATTACCAATAATTCGTAGTGACCATACCTAGTCCGTAAAGCCGTCTTAGGGATGTCATCTTCCTTCACCCTCAATTGGTGATAGCCCGACCGAAGGTCAATCTTGGAGAAATAACTCGCTCCTTGAAGTTGATCAAACAAATCATCTATCCTTCGAAGTGGATACTTATTCTTAATGGTGACTTTATTCAATTGCCGGTAATCAATGCACATTCGAAGTGAACCATCCTTGTTTCGAACAAACAAAACTAGAGCACCCCATGGAGAGATACTCGGATGGATGAAAGCCTTATCCAACAAATCTTTCAATTGCTCCTTTAACTCCTTAAGTTCTGTCGGAGCCATTCAGCAAGGAGGAATGGAGATAGGTTGCATATCGGGGAGAAGGTCAATACCAAAGTCTATTTCCCTTTCGGGAGGAACACTGGGTAGATCGTCGAAAAACACCTCCAGAAACTTATTAACAATGGAGACCAACTCAAGAGTAGGGGTTTCGAAATCCACATCCCTCACCCTAACAAAATGGTATATGCAACCCTTAGAAATCATCTTTCTAGCTTTAAGACAAGAAACAAACTAACCCTTAGGCATAGAGTTTCCCCCTTTCCACTCTAGGATAGGCTCATTTGGAAATTGAAACTTAACCACTCTGGTCCTACAATCAATATAAGTATAACAAGAATGCAACCAATCCATCCCAAGAATAACATCAAAATCTAATATATCAAGCTCTACAAGATCAACATGAGTGACTCTATGGGATAAGGAGACGGGACAATTTCTATACACCCTCTTAGCCACAATAGAATCACCAACTGGGTAGAGATTGAAAAGGGATCTAACAACACATCTGGAAAAATATCAAACCTCGTAGCCACATATGGCATCACAAAAGACAAAGTAGCTCCGGGGTCAAGTAAAGCATAAACATCAAGATGGAAGACTTTCAACATGCCGGTAACCATATCGGGAGAACCCTCTTGCTCATGGCGAGTCTGAAGTGCATAGAACCAGTTTTACTTGGGAGCATTTGAACCCGAACCACTAGGCGGAGCTTGCTTACCTTCCCTTCTCTTAGCCGTAAGCGTTGGACAATCCTTTATCTTATGGACACACTTACCACAACCCTAGAAGCCATCCATACAGGCTAAGCATTTACCGTCATGCTTCCTTCCACACTTAGTACAAGTAGGCAATAGAGGTCCACCACTGTTCCCTCCTTGAGGCTTAGGGTTAGATACCCTTTCCTTATTGAACTTAGGAGGAGCATTGGAGGAACCTTGACTGGAAAACCTTTGTCGAAACTTAGAACGACCATGTCCATCGGACCTTGAATGTGAGAAATTACCATCACCGGTCTTAGCCCTCTTTGCCTCCCTAGACCTTCCCTTAAGTTTTTCCTCTTTTATTTGTTGAGCATGAACCATTAGGCGAGAAATGTCCATATCATGGATGAGCATAGCTGTACCACATTCCTTGACCACTAATTCGGACACCCCTGAAACAAACTTACTCATTCTCGACCTAGGATCGGCAACCATAGTAGGAGCATATTGAGACAATTGTCGGAACTTCAAAGCATACTCTTTCACACTCGTGCTTCCTTGACGAAGGTTGATTCACTCAAGTACCTTTGCCTCCCTCATCTCAAGGGGAAAAAACCTATCAAGGAAAGCAACCTTGAACTTTTCCCAATCCAGAGGACCCGCATCATCCACCCTCTCACTTTTCTATTGCTCAAACCACACTTGAGCCACACCCTTAAGTTGATAAGCGGCCAACTCTACATTTTCCTCCGACGTCACCCCCATGATCATTAGCACCTTGTACACCTCATCAATGAACTCTTGAGGATCTTCCTCAACCTTAGAACCATGAAACTCCGGAGGATTCATCCTTGTGAAGTCCTTAACTCAAGATGCCGCCGCACCAACATTTGGGTTCACGGGAGCCACAACCTCTCTATTGGGTTGAGCCGTCATGGCTTGAGCCAACACTTGAAATGCAGCCCTAAACTCCGCATTAGTCACTTGTTCGGCCAAAGGGTCAGCCGAAACTTGAGGAGCTTTAGGAGGAGCTTCTTGTTCCACATTCTCTCTCGCATCCCTTCTAGCATAAGCCCTTTGAGTGGCCATATCCTAAAAAGCATCGGATAGAGATTAGGAGAGAGATATAGAGTTAAACTCTATCGCACGACTTTAAAATAATGAAAGGTGTGGAGTTTCCTAAACATCTTGTAGCCTCTCATTCATAAATGTGGCGCGCTTCACACTCATGAACAAGACTTTACTCGACGTGGCTTATGAAACTTCCTTGGACCTTTCTAAAACCTAGCTCTAATACCAAGTTTTTCACGACCTAAAGTACCCCCTAGACGTGACATGGCGTACAAGATCCCGAAAGGCCTCATACAAGCCACTTAGCATGCATCATACAAGATAATAGCAATTTAAGAGTTCAAATGACAATTCATTATCAAAAAAGTTTACAAAGCATAGCAGAAGTCTACATATAGTCTCAAAGCCATCAATCATAAGAATAGAAAGAACGCTGGGACGTAACCCAATACAAGTCCAAAGGTAAAGAAATAACAAGTCAATGTCCTCGAACATATGAGGACTCACCAACTCTTCAAGTCTCTATGTACTCACTAGCCACGAGCTGGATGAGAAGAATCACCAAGCCCTACATTATGAGACAATGTAGGCAAAATGTATGCATAAGTACATGGAATGTACCAAGTATGATAGCTATGCACATAGGTTGTAAAATCATGCAAAAAGGGACATTTCCATGACATGCAAAGACCAAGCCAAATCATGAAGTAAAAAGGGTTAGAAAACATAAGTCATAAGCCAAGGCCAATTCGAGCTAAACATCTTTAAAACATTTGTGAGATACCTTGAAAGTAACTTTAGTTCATTATTGTGGGTGATTATCTTTAACCGACATTTAAGACCATGTGAGCTATTAACATGGAATTCGGTGTCCTCCCTACACCGATAGGGCCATACTACTTGCTAAGGTAGGACCCTCAACTTCTAGCTTACGTGGATCCACTAGCTAATGTCTATCTAGACAACCTATGGTGGCACATAGTTTATGGGATAAAGAGATTGCTTTTGGAAACCCAAACTCTACTACGGGAGAGCCTCCACTAGAAACCTGGCCTCTACATTGGGAGAGCTTCCATCTTACTATCCTCTCGGTGCTAAGCATTATTCCCACAGAATAGTCATAATTCATATTCATCGTATTATCCATGGAAAGGTACAACTAGAGTTACCAATCCAAGCTAAAATTCATTAGTATTGACGCTTCATCTTCCATGGACTAGTCCAAGCTTACGTCATTTAGAATAGCTCCTTATTCTTGATTCAAAGTTTAGTTGAGAAAACCTTTCAATTCTAAGAATCTCTTAGGTGAGAAAATCCTTTCACAATAACAACATTGATGCTTTACTCTCAAAGCAACCTTAAATCATCATAAATTTCATAATTGAACATGCATATCTTCATAAGCCCATCCTTTGATCATTCACAACTTTATCATGAAATCGTAGCTTAGAAAACATGAATCATGCATGGGCTTATGCAATTTCATCTTAAATCATTCAATTATCTCTATTCAACTTTCATGAGTCAAAAGATTCATCACATGATCAATTCTAGAAACATGGATTTCATATGGGCTCATGGGGATTCAACTTGAAACATGCAATTTAACTCAATTCATGCATAATTAAACATAATTTAGTCAATTAAGTCTGAATTTGAAGAACCCACAAGATAGAGAAAACCCTAAATTAAATTGAGAATTCTTACTTTGAAAATTAGGAAATTTTGGAATCCTATGGAGGAATGGACTCCATAGGTGAAGAACTATCATACCTCGATGCCAAAATCTTGAAATCAATGAAGGATTAGGGGACTTGACTTGGAAACCCTAGTTTTCTTCTTCTTCTTCCTTTCTTCTAGAGAGAGAAATATTTGGAGAGGTTTTGAGAGTAATTGAGAAGTGATTAGGAAGGGTAGAAATTAGAATTAGATAGCTTATATAGTGCTTATGATTAGTGGGTAACCAACCTAGTTTAGTAATTAAACCATTTGGGGAAAGGACTAAAAGACCCCTTTAAAAATAACTGAAAAGCCCCGACTTACTACTTGACCTACGGTTGTTAGGTCCACCTACTGACCGTAGGTCATGGCCGTAGGTCACCCTCAAATTTTTTTTTTAATCTTTTTTCCCCAAACCAGTAGCACCTACGAGACTCCACCTACGGTTGGTAAGTCCAACCACCAACCGTTGGTGCCAACCGTATGTTAGGCTGGAAATTTCTGAAAAGAATTGCATTTTCCACTCTTTACGAATCCGAGGTGTTTCAACTACGCAAGATTTCTAGATGGGAAGAAAGTCATTGCCAGCTCTTTGAACAAATACACGAAGGCATTAGCTACTGCCTCGGCGCGTGCCCTCATGAAAAATACCTCGGACGTATGGCAAGATAGTGTCCGGTAGATTGGGCATAACTTTTTACTCAAAACTCCAATGGATGCAAACTTGGTGGCTTTGGAAAGAAAACTCATAATCCTTTAATTTAATAGGTTATGGTCCACGTAGTTCTTTATATACTGAAAGAAATGGTCATTTAAAGTTGACTCTTTATAAACTTTAGTTTATGAAGTTGAGATAGTTTTTTTTATAAAGTTGAGATTGTAGAAAAGAATAACAGTAATTAATTAGAAAGAAACTATAGGTCAAAGAAGGAAACTAACTTGGGATGTGTAAGAAGTCATTCTTCCAATTAGATTCAATCTAAATCATAAAGAAATATGTAAAAACAACTTAGTTAAAGAACGGCATTAAAGGAGAGGGAGTATCGGTATAGAGGAAATGAAAAATGGAGATTCATGTGAAGTTTCAACTAAACTTTAAGATTAACAAAATAATAATTAAAATTTACGGAAAAATTAGGATTATATAATTGTAAGCATGTGCCAAAGTTTGTTGACTCAAATCATAGATCGATAATTGTCATTTCACTACAACAAAAGAAGAATTTAGTGGCAATTATTTAGCGGCAATAATATAATTGCTGCTAAATAGTGTTTGAAAACCAACATTTAAAGGCAATTAAATTTAAGCCACCTAAAAGTAACCCTTAATAATAGTTATTTTAAAAAGCTAACAGAAAGAAATATCCTCTTTATCCTCAATTATCCAAAAAATCTATTTAGTCAAATTTTATTTCATTCTCAAATTCCCAAAAGATTCGATCTATCTTTCTCCATTCCATCTGAAGCGTTGAATTGATTTGAAGCTTTCTTCCATGGCTACGGTGGATTTTATATGAAAACGCATCAATTTTCTTTATTTCTGTTCGATTCGAAGCATGCGGCAAGAGGTAATCTCTCTTTCTCTTTCTTTCTGCTCGATCTCTCAATCTCTCATTCCCATTGGTAATCCTCCTTTTCTCTATGTTTTTTATAAATGTTTACATGCATATGCTATCAACTTATAATTATATTTTCTTATCTTTAGTTTTCTTCTAATTTTCTCGTAATTTTGTTTAAATTCGTTTAGAAGATAAACTTGAGTTTTATTTGTAGTGTTTACTGATCTTCTTTTACCTTTAAAGAGTCCCAAGAATTTTCCTCTCAAGAAGCTGCTTATCTTTTTTTCGAATAGTTTGTAAAGGAATTTTCAAAAGTCATGATGATGTTATATTTTATGGAGATTATATTGAAGATGGATAAGCATGTAGGGAGCAACAAAGAAAATAGAGAACCAGTTTAGCACCAGAAGTGAAGCACTTGTTGACATCTTCATACTATTGTTAAATAAAGGAAAAGAGCAAACAAAAAAGTAGGATATGAATGATCTGAAAGGGTGCTACCCTAGATTTACCTTAATTTAAGTTACATGAAATTTGGTCTATATTGAATTACACCATGCAACTTTTCATATTCTGTAGATCTTTACAATAATTAAGAGATTGTTGGTTTGGCAAACTAGTTTGTGAAGGAATGATCTACTCATTAAGATATTTAAGGTTACAAAATGGATTAAAATATAATTGTAATATTTTATTTAATTATATTTAAATTTATTATAATTTTGTTACGTTTAAGGGCAATATGGTAATCAAACTTTGCATTTGGAGCTTTCCACACTTATATATATATACTAGTTCTGAACACGTGCATTGTACGTGTATCCATGTTAATTGATATAAACTTATATTATTCAAAAGTAGTAAATTATTAATCTTGACCATAGTTCATTAAAAACTTTAATAAAAAAATTATTCATGTGTTGAGAAAGTTAAAATCGCTTCATATTTCTAGCATCTCTATTAATGATATATTTTTTCCTAACTTTATCTCCAATATATTATTCGACTATTCACACCATTGATAAACAAAACCGCATGCTGCATTTGATTCATTTCTTAATTTTTTACAGTTAAAAGCGGTGTTTTAAAAGACTCTGTTGAGACTCACCTCTGGGCGAGGCTTTAGCAAAATGCATTGTGACTCAAGTGTGGGGCTTAGTTCTGTAAGACTTATGCCCTAAGCGCCCCCGACTGTACTCCCTAAGCACACTCAATGCCCAACGCTCGGGGCATGCCTAACAGATCTTACACAAATTTTGTATTAAATTCTTTAGTTAACATTGTTGACCCTCATAATTCTTGAATAAAAGAATGTTACTTAATAGTTTATATGTAGGAATAAGAAGATTGAGAGTAACTCAAATAACAAGTTGTAGTATCACATCTTTACTATTTGCTAACACTATGAAGGTGATTATATATTACATAACATTTCTTTTTAAAATACATAGAGAACTTTACCTTTTCACTTATCATTGGTCTTCATGTTTTTGTCATATATATATCTCACAATTATCATATTTTATTTAGCTATTTGAAAGTAATTTTATTTTTATTCATGATGGAGTGATGTCACGACCCGATTTCTCAGGTCATGATGGCACCTACCATAACCCACCTGTAGGTAAGCCTAACCCCTAGCCCGAAACAAGAAGCAACAGGCTATCAAGCGGAAGAGGAACCAATGAAGTAATAAACGAACATAAAGAGAAGAAGGAGGAATCAACATAGATATAACCAAGGAACCGACCCCAAGACCTAGCATCAGTCAGTAATCGAGCATCTAAACAAAACAAGAGTACAAAGCTTATACAAATACAAAAGAGATACAGGCAGTCTTCGAAAACAAGTAAAGACTAGTCCTAGCCAAAATAAATGGAAATCAGCAACTCCGGACGACAGGAGCTCACCCAATCTCCGAATGCAAGCAGCTCAGCACCAAGACCAATCACCGGCGATAACCCGTACTATGATCTGCAAGGTGCAGATGTAGTATGAGTACCAAACGAATGGTACTCATTAGGCATAGGCCGACTGAGTTCCACAGATAAAGCAAGTATAAATAACATATAAACAAGGTAGGAACAGCACAAGTAACTAAATAGGATCTAACACAAGATAAGGCAGGTAATAATAGTAAAGAGCTAGGATAAAAGATGAAAGGAAAAAGAGTCAAGAACACACCTGCAAACGCAAGCCACAACCTATTTACAATATGAGAGCACTATAGGAGTTAACTAATCAAGAACGAAATGATGACTACCACTGCTAATCATCTAAGAACTAATCCAACTGAACCTAGTAGGAAGTACCAATTAACAAATCCAGACTAAGACACCCTGAAGACCATCTACAAATACAACACAAGGTAAAAACAAGTATAATTAAACAATAATCGACCGGACGCCCATACCCCCGGAAGGTACAAACAACAAAACATACCCCCGGCCCCCATAAATCGGGGAACCAAACAGCAAACAAGTATACTGGTGATAGGTGATACTAATGAATGCAAGTCTATAGTAAAAACTAGTAACACCATCGGTGGCTCTCAGAGATTATCAACAATCAAGTGTATAGACCCACCCCGGCCCCCGGCCTGCCAGGTGGGACCCATGTAGCTCCCTCATCCGATTCAGAGGTGCACCGGCCAGAGGGGCCCATAAGAGACGTGGGAAGTCCGTATACACTGCCTAGGCCCGAACCAGGTCTTATACATAACATATAGCATCCCCGTATTTGTACCGAAGAGTGAGTGGCCAAGCCGATGTAGAAAAGGGCGATGCCGCGCCGGATAGTCAAGTACAGGCTAAAGGCATCCTAGATGCAGCCAATGCAGAAAAAGGGCGACACCGCGCCGGATATCCATGAAAACTGAGTGCATCCTCGATGCCTCTCATACTGCTAGTAAAAAAGGAGTACACCCTCGACACCTCATGAATTTCAAAATCAATTTATCAAAGTAGTCCAGGTGGTACGACTCCCGTTAAAAACCAAATTTAGAAAATAGTAGAAGTGTGAGAATGTCCTCTCAAAATAGTAGTAAAAATCCAATGAAAGTATCGAGATCGTACCACAAACATGTAAAAATACTCAATCAATGCAAGCATGCCATCACCAACATCCAAACAAGGTACACACTATCGAAAATATAATACCAAATCATGCCACACTACCAAGGTAAGGGAAACCAACCTAGGATCCAATCGCTCCTCAAATACGGCCTCGGGCCCAACAATAGACAATAGACAATAAGGCATCAGAGGCCTACCACTAATTAGAAAACACAGCATTCGGGAGATGGCTCAGAATCAAATAGGGGGAGAAATATCTCTAGGATCGGCGTCTTACCCCAAATTATGCCATCTCAGCTCCCAACGAGCACAACTACACCAAACCTACGGCTACGACGATCCTATGAGGTCTCAGGCACTAGCTCAAGGTACACCATCCATAACAAGTCCTACCGGAGGCTACGCGTAGCTATAAGGGCGGTACATCACATGATAAAGCACCTAGGGCTCAAACCTAGCCTAAGGCCATCAATACCGATCTTAAATAAGGATAATAATACTAAGTCAATACCAAAACCAAGGCCCACAGCCTAATCTAAGGATTTCACAAAACTACTCTTGTCTAAGGCTCAATCGGAGTCAAGAAAATGAGATATAAGGAGGCAAATCCTATACTCAGCAAATACCATCCTAAATCACATGTAATATATACTAAACGATATCTAATAAAGCTCAGTCAAAGTGGGAGACCGTAGCCTACCTCGAAGTCGATCACGTGCAATCCGAAAACACCCAATTGAAGCTCCGCCTTAATGAATCACCTCCAATCGCCGCCACGCTATCAAAATATTGATCACAACGTATTTACGGATGTTTTGACACAAAAATTGCAATAATCGGAGATGTACCCAAAGTCGGGTCTAAAACGGGACTAGGGACCCGCACCGAAAATCCCAAAATTGACTCCGTTAAAAGGGTCATTTGAGCTTACTGAACTTGTGTTCCAAAATATGACACAATTCGGTGCTCGGAAACAAGGAAATCAGCCCATGCAATAAAATTCACCATCAAGCTAATTAAGATAACCGGGGCAGCAGCTTCAACGCAGAAATTACCTCAAACGGAAAGTACCCAACGGTTTCCAAATACTCCTATGCATAGCGACGAACTTCCCGAACACGCTGGAGTTCGAATCACCCAAAACGGAGCTCTAGCACTCGAGATATTTGATTTTGAAAATTGGAAAACAATTGAAAACGGGCTGCCTTATATGGTCGTCATAGTGCGCGAACGCGGCTGACCTCGCACGCGAACGCGCACGCCCGAGCAGCGCGAACGCATAGGCCTGCGAGCTCAGGCCAGCACGAACGTGGCCGGCCAAGCGCGAACGCGAAGGCCAACGGCTGGGTGCACCAGATCAGCACACCAGCTGATTTTTCACCATTTTCAAAGTCTCTGGCGGGGTGTTCGGGATTCGTTAGGAACCCCGTGTGCAAAAACGGACTATGCTACCACACTAAATTTGACGCTCCAGACTCAATGACGCAATTGAAATTTCCATACGAGGTCATCTCGATAAAAAAGTGGGTCACACGCCCAAGCGTCGTTTTAAGCCAATTTCCACAAAGGGCCTCGAAATTAGACTAGAAGCCCCAGAAAGTGCACGAAGGGCTGTTCTAGACCAAACTCAGCATTTCGGAACTAACCGTGCTGACGGAATTTTCATTCGAGCACATTTTTCAAGAATGTTGACCAAAGTCAAACTAAGACCACTTCTTAAAGGCTAAAACGCCTAATGGCATAAACTCACACCGAAAGCCTCAGGAATCGAGCTGACCATGCCACTAGCCTAAAATTACCATTCTAGATCTGATTGAACCGTCAGAATTCCCTTCTGAGGCCGTTTTCCTGGAGTTTTGACCGAAGTCAACCGTTGAAACTCCGGAAGCTCCAAAACACAGAAACGGGCATAAAACCAAAACGAACGACCAAGCGACCGAATCGTAAGTGCCAGCAAGTCATAAATAACTTGGGGTCGCTACAGAAAAGCTCTAAATGCTAAAAAGATTGGAAAACAGAGAAAATGACCTGGAGGGTCATTACTACATCCACTACTAAAAAGACATTCATCCGCGAAAGTAGAAGGATAGTTACAATCTGAAGGCACGAAAAGACGAGGATACAGGGCCCGCATGCTCCACCAGACCCTCAGACACCCTCACAGATCGAACAACACCATCACAGAACTCAGGCTAAGAGGAAAATCCTTAAATTCACTTCAAACTCCAAAAGATCCTCCAATTCCCTTTTGGGCTCCAACTCTCTCTCAATTAACCCGATTTGACTGAAAACATCAGGTTCATCTGGAAAAAAAACCAAAACCACACAGAAACCACCGAAATGAGAAACACAAGACTATGGCAGATGCAACTCAGCTCATAATTCAAAATACTTGCCCTATGCTCCAAATCCATCTTCTTCTAGCCACCAAGTGCGTTATGTCGGTCCTTGGCCATCCTGAATACTACCAACACCATTTGAGACTTTCTTACAAAACCATACAAAACCAACCTCGAAGGGGTTACATACTCTGTCTGAACATCAAGGAGCGACACCCGCCAAAATAAGAAACTCAACCCAGGGCAAGGCCCAAAATTCCAATCTCAACTTCAAAAAACCAACAAAACCTCCTGAAACTAACACTCTACTCACAAGGGCGATCATCCCGCGAACGACAATGCTACACTGAGACCAGCTCCAGTGACTTACTCTTACCATAAGAACTTCCAAAACGCCGACACCATATGCCCACAACTACTCAGCGAGCGCAAATCTGATCCAGCCATCCTCGTCCAAGGGAAACCAAGCCGGTAGGCAGTGAATAAACATAGTCAACCGATCTACAATGGTCCAAGCGCACCAACCCCCATCAACTAACACCGCAAGACACCCAATATGCTAAAAGCAAACCTTCCATCTTGAACAAATTAAAAATCTCATATTTCATTAATTACTTAGACCCCATCCCGGATGATGAACCTTCTAAGAAACCTTTAATTCTCCAACAGAAGCTAAAGTCTGAACCCGCCAATGGACACACACAACCAAGACCTCGAGAGCTACCAACCCAACCGCAAAGAACCAACACAACAGCAACAAGGTGCAACAAGAGATCACACATTCCAAATCCCAACTATCCATAGGTAGTACCAAAACCATCAAAAGAGACGATTCAAGAGGACCGAGAAAGCAAATCACAGCAACCACCAAGTCTACCATGGAGCGATGAAACAGATAGACCGAACTAGCGAACCACCACTATGCAACCTTAGGAGATGAGAACAATCTTAGGGCAAGGGAGGGAAACAACAAACCCTATCTACCGACACACCATAGAAGGCTATACTACCCTTCTCACTACTCCAATGACTAGCAAGTCCAAATCGCTAACCCCAAAGGGATGGCACGCAACTACGGCAACCTTCTAAGCCAACTAGAACTAACAGCACAACTCCCAGAACTGATGAAGCTGGTCTAGCCACCTATCTAACGGAGGTCGGCATCACAGCAAAAGCAACCGGTAAGGAGGACCAAAAGGGGAAGCTAACTAGCCCGGCAGCAAACTCCCAAAAGAACCACAGAGGAAAAGGCATGGGTTGTTACTCAACCATGATTCCCAAATAAAGGAATGAGACCTAGTCGATCCACTACTAAAAGAAATCAACTATGGAGTTAAAAACACATACACAATCCCAAATAAGGCGGCCACAGTAGTCAGGAGATGAATTGCAAGTCAAATAAGCACGTATGGGTACAAAAACCCCAAAACCACACAAAAAGAGCAATCCAGAGCAAAACAAGGAAATCCAGCAAATACAGCTGATACTTGGATCCTCGGCCTCTGGCTGACCTGTAGAAGCATGGAACGGGTCGTGACCGACCTCAAGCTGAGCATCCACACTACCACCTGCTACTCTTGGGGCACTACCACTAGTTCACTGTGTTGTAGTCCCATGAAACTGTCTCGGCTGAAAAAACCACACCATGGTCCCACGGCGGGGACACAATCTAGACCAGTGGCCAAGCTCCCCACATATACGATAAGGTCTAACTGCTCTAGTTTGGGAAGTAGGAGAAGCCATATATGTCTAGATGAGTAACTCTCGGCTAGGGCAATCCCTGGACCAGTGGTCTAGGTCACCGCAGTCATAACAACCCTGAGAAAAACGAGCAATAAGAAGACGGCCACCACGGCCTGCAAAACTTGAATCTGAACCTCTCGAACTCTGGCCCGTGCTAGGATCACCGTGACGGTGTTGGCTACCCCCAGAAGCATGTAATGCTGCCTGAACAGGCCGGCTAGACTGACCCTGCTGGAACCTATCATAAGAGTCCCTACCCTAACTGACTGCACCAGGGCCCAATGACCTGGATGTCCAAAATATGAACCCCGAGATCCCAAACCAGACCTCTGCCCACAGTGGGCTCTATAACCTTCCCCATGACCCCTCGAAACCTGGGGTGCTGCCACCATAGGCTTGATAGGTCGAGAAGAAAGATGACCCTCACTGAACTGATACCCATCTCGAGGTAGAATGTTGTCACCGTTGTACTGATGGCAAGGCCTCTTGCTGCTATCTCTGTACGCCTCAAGGCTTGCCTGCTCCACTTTCCTCACATGGCTAACAATCTAGGAAAAAGTAGACCCAGCCTCTATCATGTGCTCTAATGCAAAACAGAGTGGCAATGACAACCCCTTGACGAACTCCTGGCTCATATCCCAATCCGTAGGAAATAGTGCGGGATTAAGCCCTGTCCATTTAAGAAATCCCAACACATGCTCAGATACAAATGAAGAACATACTGAGGACCATCCAACCCAACTCTGTCCTGAGCAGTAACCGCTGCACCAAGAACCGCACCTATCGGTGGTATACCTCCAAAGGAACTCGGGCCTCCTAACACTGAACCTAGAGGAGTCAAGGAAGCCAATGACTCTATCAGAGCCTGGGCTGCCCAAAAACTTTCCGTCTGCTGAAGAACACCTCTGACCTCAGGGTCTAAGCCTGACTGAGGCCCTGTAGCCTGACCAAGTGTTGAACCTCCGGTAGAATGCGCTGAAGCTCAGTCCACGCCTATCGAATACCTTGCACTATCCATCTTAAGGGAGAGTACATTCCAAAGAAGTAGTTTTAGAGGTTATTCGGAATGAAAACACACGATACAGAGTCAAAAATAGAATTTCCTAAGAATGCCCTATAGCCTCTTGAAGATAGGATATGGAAGTCAACACACCGATCCGCAGGACTCTACTAGGCATTTGCTCTCATACCAACGATACCGGTCAACCTAAGCTCTGATACCAACTTGGCACGACCCGATTTCTCAGGTCATGATGGCACCTACCATAACCGACCAGTAGGTAAGCTTAACCCCTAGCCCGAAACAAGAAGCAACGGGCTATCAAGTGGAAGAGGAACCAATGAAGTAACAAACGAATATAAAGAGAAGAAGGAGGAATCAACATAGATATAACCAAGGAACTGAGCCCAAGACCTGGCATCAGTCAGTAATCGAGCATCTAAACAAAACAAGAGTACAAAGCTTATATAAATACAAAAGAGATGCAGACAGTCTTTGAACGCAAGTAAAGACTAGTCCTAGCCAAAATAGATGGAAATTGGCAACTCCGGACGCCAGGAGCTCACCCAATCTCCGAATGCAAGCAGCTCCGCACCAAGACCAATCACTGGCTTAACCCGTACTATGATCTGGAGGGTGCAGAAGTGTAGTTGAGTACCAAATGAATGGTACTCACTAGGCATAGGCCGACTGAGTTCCACAAATAAAGCAACTATAAATAACATATAAACAAGGTAGGAACATCATAAGTAACTAAATAGGATCAAACACAAGATAAGGCAAGTAATAAGAGTAAAGAGCTAGGATACAAGAAGAAAGGAAACAGAGTCAAGAACGCACCTGCAAACGCAAGCCACAACCTATATACAATAAGAGAGAACTATAGGAGTTAACTAATCAAGAACGAAATACTGACTACCACCACTAATCACCTAAGAACTAATCCAACTAAACTTAGCAGGTAGTACTAATTAACAAATCAAGACTAAGACACCCTGAAGACCATCTACAAATACAACACAAGGTAAAACAAGTATAATCAAATAATAACCGACCAGACGCCCATACCCTCGGAAGGTACAAACAACAAACACACCCCCGGCACCCATAAACCGGGGGACCAAACAGCAAACAAGTATACGGGTGATAGGCGATGCAATGAATGCAAGTTTGTAGTAAAAACCAGTAACATCATCGGTGGCTCTTGATGTACCGTGAGTTTACGGTACTTTTGATGCATTAAACTTAGAATTTTGCATGATACTTAAGTGTTTTGGTATTAGATTTGATGTTATTTGTGCTAAATTTACAGGGAATAGGCTTTTGGAGCAGTTGAGGAGAATAATAATGCAGCAGTTGATTTTTTGGTGATGAACGAGACAGTCTACGAACCGTCAATGGATTGACGAGTCGTCAGTCGGGATCGTAAGTTCAGGAGCCTGAAGAAATTGGCCAAGTATGGAATGACGGACCAAGATGACGGTCCGTAGATCCTGCTATGAACCGTAGATGCCCAACAATAGAAAACTTCAGAGGGGGTCGCCTGCAGAGCTCGAATGACGGAACAACAGGACGGGTCGTACATGGAATGACGAATCGTAGATTAGAACCGTAGAAAAAAGCCCTCAGGATTTTGCCTAACTGCTGATTGACGGTTGGAACCTACGAGCCTTAGGTCTGTCTACGAGCCGTAGGTTGAAAACCGTTGACGACACTGCCCAAGTCGAATTTCCCCAGATTTCCTTTTCCTAGTTCAATTAGGATTTATTTTCTATATATACCCTATGTAAACTTCGTTTTATGGTTGTTGAATATTAAGTTATTACTTTGGGAATTGTTTTTCATCTTTGGAGAAGATTAATTCTTAATGCTTGTTTATGCAAAGTACTTTTGATTTTCAATTCAAGATTGTGGAATTCATCTCTATTCACTGTAAGTTCATGATTTCTTCAAACCCGAATGTGAATTGTGATCAAACAAGCATGAGTAGCTAAATTCCACAACTAGGGTTGTGGGAACCATGAGTAATTAACAAAAGTAAACTTAATATTGTGTAATTCTTGAATGTGTTTATGCATGCTTTTGTAAATCTCTTTGCTTAGAACGTTTTCTAATGGTTGCAATCATTAGAACATCTCCTAATTCTTGCGAACTTGGTATAGGCAGTAATGAACATCTAAGAGATTATACAGCAGAGATTTAGTCGTCGATAATCCGCTATCTAATAACCCAACCTAGAAATAGCTGTGGGTTAATCTGGGTCAAAGGTAAGGGTTGGTAAATCAACACACGTAGACGGACCAAGTTGCGGAGTGAAATTCCCTATTTAGAGGATCAATCACTTAGGGATACATAACTTACCGATCATGCATGCTAGACATTGAAAAGAATTATCATTGTTAGGTTTACTGCGTTAAGAGCTTATGGGGAACACATAAACCCTAGTTTCATTCTCATATTGATATCTCAAACTGCAAGTTTGTGTTTTGGTTACTTGTTACTAATCGAATCGTCAATTATTATTTCTTTCAATTATTGCAAATTCCCCCCTTTTTTTACTTCTTCTAGAAATAATCTGACTAAACATACACTTAATCTTAATTAGCCTAAGTCTGAACCATATTCCTCGTGGTATCGACCCTAACCTCTGTTAGGTTCTATATTTGACAATCAACCTCTTATACCTCCTTAGGGAGATGTAGTTTGGGCGATATCAAATTTTGGCGCCGCTGTCGGGGAATAAGGCTTTTAGATTAGACTAATTTTGTTAGTGCACTTTTAGTCAATTATTTTTGGATTTACTTTTTATTGTTGTTTTTTATTGTTTTCATACTATAGTTCCAGTGTATGCCAAATACATGAAGTCAAGGCATTCCTCTGACTCCTTACGACCCGGAACTCAAAAAAACTCTGCGAAAAATGGTCGGACTAGGTCATCAAGTTTTGAGAGAAGATAATCCAAATGGCGAACCTCGCCAAGAGGTACCTGGCATTCAACCGCCAGGAGTTGTGGTTCCACCGCAGAATCCACAACAAGTTCAAGAACAGCATCAGCCTGCACCTGATGTTCGCTGCAACTTGGAAGTGGATTATAATGATACAGGATCAACTGGCGGTATAGTTGTTCCTCCACTACCACCTGGATTCACGTTTGTGATCACAAGCAGCCTGATGCATATGTTGACCGCTCGAGGACTATTTGCTGGATTATCATCGGAAGATCCTCATGCTCACTGGACTAAGATGACCAGCATTTGCAAAAGCAGTGTGGGAAATCCAAATCTTGACATGAACGTGGTTGGCCTACGAGTTTTTCCACTGTCTCTAACTGGAGATGCTACTGTGTGGTTAAATGAGCTCCCATATAACTCTATATTCACATGGAATGAGTTGTGTAACGCGTTTATTGAGAAATATTTCCCAGTCTCAAGAAAGCTGAATCTCAAGGACAAACTCAACAACTTCAAAACTCTTCTGGGAGAGTCCGCCAGCTATGCTTGGGATAGATTTACAAGTTGTATGAGGGTCGTGCCAAACCACCGCATCGATGATGAGTCACTTAAGGAATACTTCTACCGCGGAATGGATGATAACTGTAAGGCGGTGCTTGATACTATCGCAAGAGGATCTTATGGATCAATGACTTTCTTGGAGATTGCAGAGAGGCTTGAGAAGATCTCAAAGAACAACAAAGCATGGAACACTAGAGCGTCATCTAAGATGAAGAGTACCTTCTCAATACAAGCTGCTGAAAATTCATCTCAAGATGAACTTCGTGAAGAGTTGGCGCAACTAATAATTGAAATGGGCTTAGTATTAAAGCATGTGAGTGGTAATGCAGAGAAGGTTAATGCAGTTCAATATCAACAGAATGTACCACCAAATGATTAGTACACATATGAGGAGGATGTGAATCTTGTGAATGAGCAGCCGGTGGGTTTCTGGCCCAACGCCCAAGGATCCAATCAGGAAAATTGGCGCCAAGGTCAAGGAAATCAAGGTCGGAACTATGGCAACTACAATAGGGAAGGACAATATAACCGCAAAGGGAACTTTAATCGCAACAACAATTACAACCAAGGTGGTCAATACAACAGGAATGATAGGAGTAGTGCATATATCCCTCCTGGTAATAGAGATGGGTGATCAAGTATGACTCGCATTGAAGATATGATGAACAAGATGATGAGGCGATTTGATGTCACAAATGACAATGTGAAAGAAATATGGATTGACATCTTAGGCATCGGGCAAAAGGTGGAATCAAATGTAGTAGTAATTCGGCAAATAGAGTAGCAGTTGAACCAACTGTCGGTGAATGAAAATCTGCATCAACAAGGAACACTTCACAGCAACACCATGCACAATCCCAAGAATGACGGGCAATGCATGGTAGTGACAACCAGAAGTGGGGTACAAACTATTGACCCACCCATGCCAACAGAAGTGGAAAGCGCGAAGGCGTCTGATGAGGGTGAGAAAAAGGTAGCAGAACTACCCAAAGATCCAAAAGAGGTTGAGGCTGAAGTAACTCAAAAGGTCATCCCCATGCCACGACCTCCACCTCCCTTTCCACAGCGATTAGTAAAGAAAACAGAGGAAGGGAAGTATAAGAAATTCTTATCTATGCTTAAACAATTATCTGTTAATGTTCCTTTGATTGAAGCTTTGGAGCAAATTCCAGGTTATGCTAAATTCATGAAAGACTTGGTGACCAAGAAGAGAGCTGCAAGCTTAGAGGAAAGTGACAAGTTGCAACATTGTAGTGCCATCGCCACAAGGTCACTGGTCCAAAAGAAGGAAGATCCTGGAGCATTCACCATTCCATATACTATCGGCGTGATGCACTTTACAAAGGCACTTTGTGACTTCGGTGCGAGCATAAACCTCATGCCGCTTTCCGTGTTCAAGAAATTGGGCTTAGCAGCCCCTAAGCCGACTGCAATGAGGATACTGATGGCTGACCGGATGGTAAAGAAACCAACTGGAGTACTGCAAGATGTCTTGGTAAAAGTGGAGGCATTCATCTTTTCGGCGGACTTTGTGATTCTGGACTGTGAAATGGATTTTGAATTGCCCAAAATCCTGGGTAGACCGTTTCTTGCAACAGGGCGCGCTTTGGTAGATCTGGAAAAGGACAAATGAAGTTTCGCTTAAACAATGAAGAAGTGACCTTCAATATTTGAAAAACAATGAAGCACCATAGTGACATCAAGGCAATATCAGTGGTAAGCTATGTGGAGGAGCCCAACCCAGAGGTGCCCATCGAGGAAAGGCTAGGAGTTGAAACACTTGCGGCTGTAATAATGAAATTTGAAGGTGATGGAATCCCTGAATATGATGCATTGTTGGCTGCATTAGATGGAAGCGTGATCCATCGTCGTCAACCCAAGCTGGATTTGGATTTACTTAATCGAAAAACACTGCCTGCAAGACCATCTATTGAGGAACCCCCGGAGTTAGAGTTGAAAGCTCTTCCAACCCACTTGAGGTATGTATTTTTAGGCCAGAACAAAACATTGCCTGCTATTATTGCTGCTGACCTTAATGTAGGGCAAGTTGAGGCTTTAGTTGCGATGTTGAAGCGTTACAAAAGGGCGATAGGATGGACAATTGCGGACATCATCGGTATCCCAACAGGGATTTGCACTCACAAAATTCAACTCATGTCGGAAAGCATTCCTAGTGTGGAGCATCAGACAAGATTGAATCCACCTATGCAAGAGGTGGTAAAGAAAGAAATTATCAAATGGTTGGACGTCGGTGTGATATATCCCATAGCTGATAGTAAATGGGTATGCTCGGTCCAATGCGTGCCTAAAAAGGGTGGAATCACTGTGGTTCCAAATGCTAAAAATGAGCTTGTTCCTATGAGGCCCGTCACAGACTGGAGAGTTTGCATGGACTACCGCAAGCTAAATGCATGGACAGAGAAAGACCACTTTCCCATGCCATTGATGGATCAAATGCTAGATCGTCTTGCTGGGAGAGGGTGGTACTATTTTTTGGATGGATACTCGGGGTATAATCAGATCTCTATAGCCCCTGAGGATCAAGAAAAGACTACATTCACATGTCCCTATGGTACATTCGCTTTCAAGAGGATGCCATTTGGACTTTGTAATGCACCGGCGACGTTTCAACGTTGCATGATGTCTATATTCTCATACATGGTGGAGGACACCATTGAGGTATTTATGGATGATTTTTCTGTTGTTGGTAATTCTTTCGATGATTGCTTGTTCCATTTAGGTGAAGTACTGCGTCGATGCGAAGAGTGCAACCTTGTGCTGAACTGGGAGAAGTGTCACTTCATGGTGAAAGAAGGTATAGTGCTGAGCCATCGAATCTCCCAGAACGGTATTGAAGTGGATAGAGCTAAAGTAGAGGTGATTGCAGCATTACCCCCTCCTATCTCTGTAAAAGGTATTAGAAGTTTCCTAGGGCATGCAGGTTTCTATCGCAGATTTATAAAAGACTTCTCTAAAATTGCACATCCTTTGTGCAAACTGCTTAAAAAGGAGGTGAAGTTTGACTTTGATGAAGCATGCTTGAGGGCGTTTGAAACACTGAAGGAGAAGTTGTCCTCTGCACCCATTATCGTCTCACCAGACTGGGAAAAGCCGTTCGAGGTTATGTGCGATGCGAGCGGAGTAGCACTTGGCGTAGTGTTGGGACAAAGGCGCGACAAAATACTGCATCCTATATATTATGCTAGCAAAGCATTGAATGTTGCCCAGAAAAACTATACAGTCACTGAACAAGAGTTGCTTGCTGTCATTTTCGCTTTTGAGAAGTTTCGATCCTATCTGTTGGGTACCAAGGTAATAGTACATACTGACCATTCTGCGTTGAGGTACCTCATGGAGAAAAAATATGCTAAACCAAGGCTGATCCTGTGGATTCTATTGCTACAAGAGTTTGACTTCGAAGTCCGAGATAGGGAAGGAACAGAGAATCAAGTGGGTGATCACCTATCAAGATTAGAAGATGAAGCTATGCAGAAGTTGGATGATGGCCTAGGGATTAATGATGCCTTTCCGGATGAACAGGTATTAGCTCCTTCTTTTGATCTTATTCTGTGGTTTGCAGATTTTGCCAATTATTTGGCTAGCAATGTGGTGCCCTCGGACCTATCATTCAACCAACGGAGGAAGTTCATGGCTGATGTGAAGAAGTATTTCTGGGAGGAGCCCTATTTGTTTCGTATTTGTGTTGATGGGATTATTCGTCGTTGTGTGCCCGAGGTTGAGATGATGAGTATATTGGAAGCTTGCCATTCATCCCTTGTTGGTGGTAATCATAGTGGCATCCGGACTGCTCACAAGATCTTGCAATGTGGGTATTACTGGCCTACAATTCACCAAGATGATCGTGATTTGGCCAATGCATGTGATCGATGCCAAAGGGAAGGTGGTGTTTCAAGAAGGCAGGAGCTTTCTATGAATCCAATACTAGTCATTGAACTCTTTGATGTATGGGGTAAAAGCGTCACCGCCTTTCTTAAAAAGAACATATTGTCCAGGTTTGGTACACCAAGGGCAATAATCAGCGATGGAGGTTCCCACTTTTGCAATAAGTTGTTCAAGGCGTTGCTAGAAAAGTATGGTGTTCGCCACAGTGTAGCAACTCCTTATCACCCACAATCGAGTGGGCAAGTTGAAGTGTCCAATAGAGAGATCAAGCAGATTTTGTCAAAAACTGTGAATGCAAACCGCACTGATTGGTCAAGAAATCTCGATGATAATCTATGGGCTTACCGCACCGCATTCAAAACTCCCATAGGTATGTCCCCTTACCAACTTGTTTTTGGGAAATAATGTCACTTACCTGTAGAGCTTGAGCACAAGGCGATGTGGGCACTCAAGAAGCTGAATCTTGATTGGGGTGCTGCATCCAGTCAAAGGATGACGGAGCTGAATGAGATGGATGAGTTTCGCCTCAAAGCTTATGAGAGTTCAGCCTTGTACAAGGAAAAGATGAAGAAGTACCATGATCAAAAGATAGGAAAGCGCAGTTTTGCTTCTGGTGATATGGTCCTCCTCTTCAACTCAAGGTTGCGGTTGTTTCCTGGCAAGCTCAAATCAAAATGGACGGGTCCATTCAGAGTTGTCCAAGTGTTTACCCATGGTGCCGTTGAACTTGAAAACACGGAAGGGACAAAATTCAAAGTGAATGGCCAGAGGATCAAACTCTATGTAGGCCATCAGGTGACGGTAAATGAGCTAATTGAGATATGGGGTCTTGTCGAAGTCTGAATAGGCAAGACAACTGCGTCGTGCTGCGATGTTAAATCAAGCGCTACTTGGGAGGCAACCCAAGTTGTAGATTCTAGCCATGTTAGGATTTTTTGTAGTATAGGGTCCGTGTCAAAAAAAAGAATCAATATTTTCTTCGTGGGGGTGGGGCAAATGGGTTTGGCGTTAATGAGAAGTCTGAGTAGCATAACTTATAAATCCTTCCCTTGCCTGTGTTCTTTTTCCGTAAGGAATTGTTTAAATTTCTGTTGAACCGGCATGTGTAGGATTGTGATTGTGTATAAGTAATCTGGAAATAAAGCATGATGGCATTAGTGTGCATGAAACTGATATCCCTCCAATTTTAAATTTTTTGCTTTGTGCTGTGAATGTGAATTGAATGAGTTGAATGTGTTAGATCTTTGCATGACATGATGTAGTATCAGTATGACACTATTACTTAAGCTATAGCATTAACTGGGTTCATTGGTGATTCGATAATTGCAACAAGGTGACATATATGTGTGAGAGTTTTGATGATTCATATGAGATGTGACAATTTAGAACTTGCCCTGTTAGTCTTGCTAAGGTAATTTGAACTGAACACTAGGAGGTGATCATAGGCCATTGATTGTTTAAGTCCACTCAAGCCTAGAATGAATCAACAAATGTTGTGTGAAAATATTTCCCTTTGGTCCAAATGTTTGAGCCTAACGAATACTACTATTTCTTTACATCCAGTTCACCTTCTCTTTAAAGTATTGTGAAATATTTTATTTTGGCCATGGTCCCTCCATGGACATCGTGTGCCTCAACATACGCCAAAAGCCTAAGTTGAGGGTGGCTACTGCAAAGTACCTGAATTCTGGCCCTGGTCCTTTCTAAGGATAATGTGTACCTTAGCCCACACTAAATGTGTAAGTTGAGGGTGGCTATTAAGAAGGAAAGCAAGAAAAAAAAGGGTATGAATAGAGTTGTGTGTAAAGCAAAGGAGGCAGAGAATGTATGAATGACAAAAAGTCAAAGTGTGAAAAAAAGAAGTGACATGAATCAAAAGCTATAATAATAAGTCAAACTCAAGCTGATGAAAGTCTAAGCGAAAAGAGTATGAAGTACAAAAAGAATGAATGAAAAGTGGCAGAAAAAGAAAGGTAACGAGCCAACTTAGATGTCAAGGAAGGGTAGGGCAAAGTCACTTAATATCCCGATATACCACACCTAACCCCGAGCTTACGTTACAATCCAATAAAGTCCTATAGTGATTCTAGTAGGAAGTTTAAAAAGCCAAAGTAAAAAAGATAAGGGCAAGCCTATGGTATTGTGCACAGATTATATTGAATTCGTTCTGAGTGTGAGTGTATACTAAGTCCCGGGATTGATAAATCAAAATTATGTGTGAAAAAGGGGATTTCTTTGTAGTGAGGGCACAAGTTGTGATTATTGGAAAGTTGATGCCTTGGTAAATTGTTAGGTGTGTATGTATGTGTGTCTATTGGTACGTCGATGTTATGTATTTGATCCTCATGGGTTAACTTGTTGGGTTTGCAAATAATGCGCACTTAGTTGGGAATGAATAAAGAGGAGGAAGATTGAGGAAATTGTTGCGTGATTGCTTGAAGTCCGGGTTGCTTGTATACTTGTGTCATTTAGAGTCTGTTTTGTTGCTTGAGGAAAAGCAAAGATTTTAAGTTGAGGGTGTTGATGTACCATGAGTTTACGGTACTTTTGATGCATTAAATTTAGAATTTTGCATGATACTTAAGTGGTTTGGTATTAGATTTGATGTTATTTGTGCTAAATTTACAGGGAATAGGCTTTTGGAGCAGTTGAGGAGAATAATAATGCAGCAGTTGATTTGTTGGTGATGAACGAGACAGTCTACGGACCATCAATGGATTGACGAGTCGTCAGTCAGGATCGTAGGTTCAGGAGCCTGAAGAAATTGGCCAAGTATGGAATGACGGACCAAGATGACGGTCCGTAGATCCTGCTACGAACCATAGATGCCCAACCGTAGAAAACTTCTGAAAGGGTCGCTTGCAGAGCTCAAATGACGGAAGAACAGGATGGGTCGTACATGGAATGATGAATCGTAGATTTGAACCGTAGAAAAAAGCCCTCAGGATTTTGCCTAACTGCTGATTGACGGTTGGAACCTACGAGCCGTAGGTCTGTCTACGAGCCGTAGGTTGACAACCGTAGACGACACTGCCCAAGTCAAATTTCCCCAGATTTCCTTTTCCTAGTTTAATTAGGATTTATTTTCTATATATACCCTATGTAAACTTCGTTTTAGGGTTGTTGAATATTGTTTGAATATTAAGTTATTACTTTGGGAATTGTTTTTCATCTTTGGAGAAGATTAATTCTTAAAGCTTGTTTATGCAAAGTACTTTTGATTTTCAATTCAAGATTGTGGAATTCATCTCTATTCACTGTAAGTTCATGATTTCTTCAAACCCGAATGTGAATTGTGATCAAACAAGCATGAGTAGCTAAATTCCACAACGAGGGTTGTGGGAACCATGAGTAATTAACAAAAGTAAACTTAATATTGTGTAATTCTTGAATGTGTTTATGCATGCTTTTGTAAATCTCTTTGCTTAGAACGTTTTCTAATGGTTGCAATCATTAGAACATCTCCTAATTCTTGCGAACTTGGTATAGGCAGTAATGAACATCTAAGAGATTATACAGCAGAGATTTAGTCGTCGATAATCCGCTATCTAATAACCCAACCTAGAAATAGTTGTGGGTTAATCTGGGTCAAAGGTAAGGGTTGGTAAATCAACACACGTAGATGGACCAAGTTGCAGAGTGAAATTCCCTATTTAGAGGACCAATCACTTAGGGATACATAACTTACCGATCATGCATGCTAGACATTGAAAAGAATTATCATTGTTAGGTTTACTGCGTTAAGAGCTTATGGGGAACACATAAACCCTAGTTTCATTCTCATATTGATATCTCAAACTGCAAGTTTGTGTTTTGGTTACTTGTTACTAATCGAATCGTCAATTATTATTTCTTTCAATTATTGCAAATTTCCCCCTTTTTTTACTTCTTCTAGAAATAATCTGACTAAACATACACTTAATCTTAATTAGCCTAAGTCTGAACCATATTCCTCGTGGGATCGACCCTAACCTCTGTTAGGTTCTATATTTGACAATCGACTGCTTATACCTCCTTAGGGAGGTGTAGTGTAGGTGATATCAGCTCTAAGAGATCATCAACAACCAAGTGTATAGACCCACCCCAGCCCTCAACATGCCAGGTGGGACCCATGTAGCTCCCTCATCCCGTTCAGTGATGCACCAACTTAAGGGGCCCATAGGGAACGCGGGAAGTCTGTATACACTGCCTGGGCCCAAACCAGGTCTTATATATAACATATAGCATCCCCGTAGTGGTACCGGAGAGTGAGTGGCCAAGCCGATGTATAAAAACGCGACGCCGCGCCGGATAATCAATTACAGGCTAAAGGCATCCCAGGTGCAGCCAATGTAGAAAAAGGATGATGTCGCGCTGGAGAACCATGAAAACTGAGTGTATCCTCGATGCCTCTGATACTGCCAGTAAAAAAAGGAGTACGTCCTTGATGCCTCATGAGTTTCAAAATCAGTTTATTAAAGTAGTCTAGGTGGTACGACTCCCGTAAAAAACCAGATTTAGAAAATAGTAGAAGTGACAGAATGTCCTCTCAAAATAGTAGTAAAAATCCAATGAAAGTACCGGGATCATACCACGAACATGTGAAAATGCTCAATCAATACAAGCATGCCATCACCAACATCCAAACAAGGTACACACAATTGGAAATGTAATACCAAATCATGCCACACTACCAAGGCAAGGGAAACTAACATGGGATCCAATCGCTCCTCGAATATGGCCTAGGGCCCAACAATAGACAATAGACAATAGACAATAAGGCATCAGAGGCCTACCACTAATCAGAAAACACAGCATTCGGGAGATGGCTCAGAATCAAATAGGGGGAGAAATATCTCTAGGATCGACGTCTTACCCCAAATTATGCCATCTCAGCTCCCAATGAGCACGACTAAGCCAAACCTATGGCTACGAAGAGCCTCTGAGGTCTCAGGCACTAGCTCAAGGTACACCATCCATAACAAGTCCTACCGGAGGCTACGCGTAGCTATAAGGGCGGTACATCACATGATAAAGCACCTAGGGCTCAAACCTAGCCTAAGGCCATCAATACCGATCTTAAATAAGAATAATAACGCTAAGTCAATACCACAACCAAGGCCCATAGCCTAATATAAGGATTTCACAAGACTACTCTAGTCTAAGGCTCAATCGGAGTCAAGAAAATGAGATATAAGGAGGCAAATCCTATACTCAGCAAATACCATCCTACATCACATGTAATATATACTAAACGATATCTAATAAAGTTTAGTTAAAGTGGGAGACCGTAGCCTACCTCGAAGCCGATCACGCGCAATCTGAATCCACCCAATTGAAGCTCTGCCTTAATGAATCACCTCCAATCGCCGCCACGCTATCAAAATATTGATCACAACGTCTTTACGAATGTTTTGACACCAAAATCACAATAATCGGAGACGAACCCAAAATCGGGTCTAAAACAGGATGTGGGACCCGCGCTGGGAATCTCAAAACCGACTCCGTAAAAAGGGTTATTTGAGCTTACTGAACTTGTGTCCAAAATATGACACAATTCGGTGCTCGAAAACAAGGAAATCAGCCCATGCTATAAAATTCATCAAAAAGCTAACTAAGATAACCGGGGCAGCAGTTTCAATGCAGAATTTACCTCAAACGGACAGTACCCAACAGTTCCCGAATACTCCAATGCGTAGCCACGAACTTTCTGAACATGCTAGACTTTGAATCACCCAAAACGAAGCTCTAGAACTCAAGATATTTGATTTTGAAAATTGGAAAAAAATGAAAAAGGGATGCCTTATATGGCCTTCAGCGCGCGCGAACGCGCGCACCCGTGCAGCGCGAACGCGGCTAAGCGCAGCGTGAACACCGCTGAGCGCAGCGTGAATGCAGCTGAGCGCAGCGTGAACACAAAGGCCACTGCATGCCAGCACGAACGCGAAGGCCAATGGTTGGGCGCACCAGATCAGCACACCAGCTGATTTTTTACCATTTTCAAAGTCTCTGGCGGGGTGTCCGGGATTCGTTCGGAACCCCGTGCGTGCAAATGGACTGTGCTACCCCACTAAATTCAATGCTCTGGACTCAACGGTGCAGTCAAAACTTCCATACGAGGTCATCTAGATAAAAAGTGGGTCCCACGCCCAAGCGTCGTTTAAAGCCAATTTCCACAAAGGGCCTTGAAATTAGATCGGAAGCCTCGGGAAGCTCACGAAGGGTCGTTCTAGAACAAACTTGGTATTTTGAAACTAACCGCGCTGACACAATTTTCATCCAAGCGCGTTTCCCAAGAATGTTGACCAAAGTCAAACTAAGGCCACTTCTTAAAGGCTAAAACGCCTAATGGCATAAACTCGCACCGAAAGCCTCGAGAACCAAGCCGACCATGCCAATAGCCTAAAATGACCATTCTAGAGCTGATTGAACAGTCAGAATTTCCTTCTGAGGCCGTTTTCCTAGAGTTTTGACCAAAGTCAACCGTTGAAACTTCGGAAGCTCCAAAACACAGAAACAGGCATAAAACTCAAACGAACGACCAGGCGACCGAAAAGTCAGTGCCAGCAAGTCATAAATGACTTGCGGTTGCTACAGAAAAGCTCTAAACGCTGAAAAGATTGGAAAACAGAGAAAATAACCTGGAGGGTCATTACAAGTGATGTTTTTACTTTAGTACTAGTAAGTTTTATTGATTATTTTCTTTTAAGGGGGTAAATTATATAGTATGATAATAATATACTTTTAGAAATAATGATTCTTTCATTATTAGAAAGTTAAGATATTAGATTATTTATAGTTGTATAATCATGTTATAAGTTTTATTTTCTATGAGTTTTCTTTAGTACTAGTAAGTTTTATTGATTATTTTCTTTTAAGGGGGTAAATTGTATAGTATGATAATAATATACTTTTAGAAATAATGATTCTTTCATTATTAGAAAGTTAAGATATTAGATTATTTATAGTTGTATAATCATGTTATAAGTTTTATTTTCTATGAGTTTTCTTAATCATGTTTGTAATTATTTCAAGCTATTGATGTATTTTTATAATTTTTGTGTTATTATATTATTATACTATATTATAAATTAAAATTTTAAAGATCCATAGGGCTTACGCCCCACATCTCGAGACTTACGCCTCTCCCCATGCTAAGTAAAACACCCCGCCTCACGCCCTCACCTTTTAAAACACTAGTTAAAAGTAAAATAATATAAGATGATATATTTAAATAAAGTTATGATAATTAATAATATGTAAAAGTGAAAGAGAAGAATGAAAATTTTAATTTCATACCAATTGTTCTAAAGGCTTATAATAATGGTTAAGCATTCACAGTGCAATTTTGAATTGATTAAAGTTGCAAATGAATGGTCATACAGTGATAAAAAAAACTTATAGAGGAGAAAGAAATCGAGTATGTAAAAAATTGTCTGACGTTCTCGAAAATATATAAACTCGTTGTTTAGAATGAACATATATTTATTACACTCTTTCTTATACATATTATGTCTTTCTTAACCTTTAAATTTAATTATTCTATTTCATTTGCAAAAGTTCCATTCTGCTGTTGATGGTATCCACCTTTCATGTATGTTGTCTCCTATAAAGTGATGGTGAAGGATTATATTATTCTCATCACTCTTTCTTTAAATTTGTCTATCAAAAGAATTTCAATAATGCACAGATGAAATAACTGCAAGAAGAAATATTTTTGTCAAACAAGAAAGAAAATAATAGAAAAAAAGAAACAAAATAAAAACAAAAGTGCCAACGGAAAGGAAAAAATATATAAAACTCAAGGTAAATGGATGATATGGATTGCCCCCATAAAATTTGACCTTATTTGATAATTATAACTTCATACAAAATATAATTCATACGAAAATAAAATTGAAATAACAGGCAGATCTAAAGCATCCCATAAAATCGATCATCCGGTAGTATATTCATATTAAATATAATGAGTATTCTATTACTATCACAGATTTAATCAACAATAAATCTACTTGATAATATTACTGTTTTTTACAAACTTACTAATCTAATAATTCTTTAAAAAAAATAATATCAATAAAAATATATAGCAATAAAAAATGAGAAAGTACTTTGGTTTAAACATAATAATAAGAATACAAACATAAATTCAAATCCAAATGATAATGTGTGTTATCATTTTGTCATATGTTGTGGTGAATATAAAGAGAGCATGTAGTTACATTGTATGGAACTGAACAAAATGAAATATATTTGTAACGACCTGTTCCCGTCGTTATGGATAAGCCATTGGGGAAGGAATTTGGGCCAAAGAACTTCTAAGTAGTAACTTGGAAATTTCGAGCCTAGGCCAGACTTGGACGAAATCTGAGTCAGGTGAGGTCTAGGGTAAATTGGTAATGGATGGGGGATTTGATTATGAATTTGATCATTTGAGTGTATATCCAGGACGATAATGAGCATGTACGGCTTTACGGAATCAAATTCGGGCGGGTAGAACTCCCGCAATTGATCTTAGAGTGAAAGGGTGGTTTTAGAACATCAAGTATTGAGAATATGTTGTGAAATAGGGACTTGAAATATAAATTTTGAGTCTTTGTCTCCGTGCAACCCTCCACAGCGGGAATATTTCCGCCATGGTGGGGTCCCTATGGCGGGCCAGTCACGACTAAAAAGGGGAAAAGTCCAAAAAAATGTTATTTTTCTGCAAACTTCGTTCTTGGAGAGAAAAAGGGCAACCTAGGGCTATTTCTTCTTGTTTTTCACTAATTCTCAAAGGTAAGTCAACTACTCCCCTAATTCGTTAATTGATTCTTAGAACTTAGAATCCTTGCAATTTATCCTTGGGGGAGGGTTTTGGCTTGAATTTAATGGTGGAAAAAGCCCTAGTTGGGTGTTAGGATCATGGAATTGGCCAAGGGTTAGTATTTGGATATAATCTGGGTAAACTAGGCCACTATTATTGATCCTTTACATTAATTACTTGTTTTAGATCAAGAACAAGCTGAGAGACTCCAGAAAGTGAAAGCTCAAGTTCCTTAAGAGTGTTCAGGCTTGGTTTCGAGGTTGGTGATGGCTTGGTTTCCCATCTACGTTATATATACCTGCTAACTTCTCGATTGTATACATGCATGTATGAGAATAGGAAAAGATGAAATGAATATAGTGAAATGACTATTTGTGATTCCGTAGCATGCAATGAACATGTTACCAAATTGTATGATACAAATGTGTAAATCATTCCTTGTGGTGCTGATTGTGTTTGTGGTTGTGGTTGATTGGATCAGGTGTCACGTTCCGACACATTATTGGATAGGGTGTCACGTTCCGACACATATTGGATCGGGTGTCACGTTTTGAAACATTATTAG
The DNA here is from genome assembly GCA_018342035.1 of Solanum appendiculatum. Taxonomy (NCBI): domain Eukaryota; kingdom Viridiplantae; phylum Streptophyta; class Magnoliopsida; order Solanales; family Solanaceae; genus Solanum; species Solanum appendiculatum. Next base: position 84,850 of record JAGDQO010000960.1, read on the forward strand.
ATCGGGTGTCACATTCCGACACACTAACAGTTTGAGTGTGGGTTCCATGAGAGAACCATCATTGACTTTTGCATTTGAGATTGACATTGTGAAAATGCCATATTGATCATGAACTGGTAGATTGTTATTCTTTCTGTATATGTATTGTTTACTATGTTGTAGTTACTGTGTATGTCTCACTTACTGGAATAGCCGCGTGATCCTACCAGTGCACCGTTGTTTTGTGTACTGATACTGCACTTGCTCTTTCTTTGTTGTGTACAGGGCGTCTTCAGGCGGCTGTTGAGAGACCTCAGCTAGGAGATCACTGACTTGTCGAGTTCAAGGGTGGGTCAGTTCCTTCAAGCTACCATGGATTCATCTAGGATCTTAGTCCATTTCCTTCGAACTTAGACCTTTCAGACTCTTTACCTTATGTTTAGTTGTTTTGGGGTTGCATTCCCTTATTTTAGACCGTTTAGTTATAAGTTTTGGTACAATGACTTTCAGGTTCTAGGGGTTGAATTTCTGTTTGGTTATGTTTGGTCTTGATAACTTACTGAGTTTATGGGAAATCAGCTTTTAAATTGATTGTTTAAACCTGTTTCCACATCTTTAAATGCATGTATTTTGGTTAGTATTGTTTAGTTGGGTTGTAGTAATGGTTCTCCCACCGGAGGGTTAGTGTGGGTGCCAATCACGGCAGTTTAGGTCGTGATTAAGTTGATGTCAGAGCCCTAGGTTCGTTGATCTCATTGTACCAAAACGAGTCTAGTAGAGTCTTGCAGAATGTTACGGAGACATCCGTACTTTTCTTCGAGAGGCTACAAGACTTTAGATAAATCTCTCTATCTTCCTCTCCTTCCGAGCTATAACTTGATTCCAATTGGTTTCTAGTGATCCAAATTCGTATCTAATCTCTTCACTCTTCGGTCCGCATATGGTTAACACGCAAAACAACGACGCTAGACCAGTAGCTCCCATCAATGAGCCAGCAGGGGAGCCCGCAGTGAAAGGATGTGGCCGAGGCAAGGGTAGAAGAAGAGGAAGTGGCAGAGGCCGAGGAAGGGTAGCACCCGCAAGCGGTGAAGCCCAAGCTGAGAATGTACCGAGGGAAAAGGCCCCTCCCGTACCCCCGGCCGAGGTAGAAGAGAATGTGGAGATTAAGGTTAAAAAGGATGCTGATCTAGAGGAGGACACAAAGGTTGGGACTGCAGGACTTCCCCCTTTGGATCCAGTTATAGCTCAGTAGATTTTGACTTTTCTGAGTGGGTTGGTCGGCTCTGGAGCCATTCCCACGGTGCAAGCTACTCAACTTCCAGTCATCCACCATTTTTTTGCTACAGTCCCTAAGATGGATGGAGTGTTGGGTGATGATGGCTTCTTGTGTCAACTTTTGGGCCCTCTGATGACTGGCACTGAGCATGAGATGCTGACCAAGTTTTTGAAGTTAAAGCCACCAGTGCTCCATGGTTCTAAAAGTGTGGATTCCTATGAGTTCATCTTAGATTGCTATCAGAGACTTCATAAGTTAGCATTGTGCACCAGCATAGAGTGGAGTTGGTGACCTTTCAGCTTCAAGGTGAGGCTAAGCAGTAGTGGAGAGCCTTTGTGGAATGCCGATCGCCAGTCTTGCCTCTACTCACCTGGGTTTAGTTCAATGCCTTGTTTATGGAGAAGTATGTGCCCCAGACTTTGAGGGACCGCAAGAAGGATGAGTTCATGGCTTTGGAGCAGGGTGGTATGACTGTATCTGCTTATGAGGCTATGTTCCATGCCTTGTCCAGATATGCTACGCAATTGGTGACTATAAAGGAAGAGAGGATCCATTTGTTCGTCAAGGGATTGAATCCCAAGTTGCAGGTATTGTCTGTTCACATGACCTCTGCAGGTTGTCACGACCCAAGCCTAGGGCCTAGATGTGATCGGCGAATGGGGAACCCGAAGGAACCCCAAACAATCCTCATAGCGTATCATTACACATCCTTGGTCGCGGAAGCAATTAAATGACCATAAACGATAAGCATAATCAAGGGGGAAATCGGGACTAAGGGAACAAAAAAAAGAAATGATACATAAATACCATAGATGAGTCAAGCTCAAGCATAATACACAACTTGTCCAACACCACCTCTAAACATGAGTACTTAGCGGGGGCCAAGACAAACTACCGGGCTCACCCTCATAGTCAAAACATAACTAGAAAGGAAAAGTTTTATACATAGCAAAAGATCATGAGCAACGTCCCCGAAATGGAGGACTCGCCAATAACCACTATAGAAAATCGTACTAGCCACGCGGAGGAGGATGGTCAAGCGGTGCTCCGGTCCCTACATGGTGACATCATGTAGGCATAGAGTATGCGTTAGTACATTTGAATGTACTAAGTATATGGGATGCAATGCAATGCTACATTAGATGGACATCATAGGAAAAATGCGTAATCATACCCAATAGATAGCATATTAATGAAATGATATGTATAATGATGCTTACATAAAAATCATATTTAGTGGGACGTAGTACATGTGTGGCGAGTGACCATCAATACAGTATTTCCAAGGCCTACCACCCCCTGGGAGAGGCGAAAGAGGTACAAACCCCTCAATATGGTTACACGGGCCTACCACCCCCCGAGCTAGGGACCAAGGTACAAACCCCTCGATACGGTTATACGGGCCTACTACCCCCCGTACTAGGCAACCAAGGTACAAACCCCTCGATATGGTTACACGGGCCTACTACCCCCCCATACTAGGCAACCAAGGTACCAACCCCTCGATACGGTTATACGGGCCTACTACCCCCCGTACTAGGCCTGGTCGACTCACAACACTTATATAGAGAAAATCGTATACATGTGTCCATTTCATCATCATTTCCGTAATTACATAACCATCCGACTCATAGGACGTACCTTGGACCTTCCCTTTCCTAAGAATTCTATAAATGGGCATTTTATCAAACACAAGGTGGGGCAATTGTTCATGTAAATGAAAATCATGTATTTCAAGAATACTAAGTCCAACCAATTCCGAAATCCATATAAATCAGCCCACCAACAACATACATATATAATATCAACCTTCATAATTTGATCATGGAAGCATGTAAACCATAAACATCACATAATAATTCCATTTCATGATAATATGCAAAATGGACCATAATAGGGTGTGTAGTAGTAAAATTCCATAATTCAAGAGTTCATAAATAATCATAAGGACCCATAAACTTGAAGTAGAAATAGAGGATAAATGGTTGGACTTGTGGAAAGGAAGTTTTCCACAATCAAACCCACATACCTCAACTTTGGAGAATCCTTGATGAAGATTGGAATGGAGAATCGAAGCTTGAGATTGAGTCTTGAATCCGGAATTAGAGCTTGAGATGTTTGAATTTGGTTGAAGATCTTGGTGGAATTTTTGGAGAGGGCTTAGAGAGTGTTTTTGGAGTTAAGAAAAATGACTAAGTATGGGACATATCCCCTTTTTATAAAAAAAAACGTCTCCAACCCGCCTAAAAAAAATAGCTCACTGGAAATTGCAAATCTGCACAGACAGGTTTTACGAAAATGGTCATAACTCCCTCATCCTAACTCGGAATAAGGTGAAACCAAGTGCGTTGGAAAGCTAACTCAAAGAGCTTTAATTTAATAGTTGCAGCCCTTCCAGTTCCTTTTGTGCTAAGAGATATGCCCCTTTAAAGTTGACCCTCCAAATCGCAATATTTGCGATTTTTGAATTTTGATACGGTTGCTCTAAAATTCGGGTTAGACCCATTTCCCACTCAATTTGACCCCACAAATAAGAATATGAAGTCGAAATTTCTGAAATCATGCACGGATTTTGAGATATATGGAAATTACAATTATAGGTGTTTCCGACGCACATTTTCGGGCATTTTTGGGGTCGTTTCAATATCTCCCCCTTGGGAACATTCGTCCCCGAATGTTAAAGAAACGTACATGAGAGACACAAACATGGCAATTTCAGCCCACATAAGGATGCAACAATGCACTTACACCTTATTTCAAAACCTCAATATAGTTGTAAAACCACAATGAACTTGTCAACTTAAACATGAATGTATGCAATGACATGGGGGCTGAACTTAAGACCTGAGATTTTATAAAGGGCTTAGATCAATACCTTAGGCTCGAGTGGAGTGGAAAAGATAAGGATATCGCCTTTGCATGTCCGCTTCGGCCTCCCAAGTAGCACTTTCAACTTGTTGATTTCTCCAAAGGACTTTAATGGAAGCCACATCTTTGTTTCTCAACCTCTTCACTTGTCTATCTAAAATCTGAACCGGAACCTCTTCATAGGTCAAATTATCTTCAACAACACCCACAACATCAAGAGACACAATGGCATTCGGATCACCCACACACTTCCTCAACATAGACACATGAAATACCGGATGAACCAAATCCATCTCGCTAGGCAATTCCAACTCATAAGCTACCTTGCCAATTCTCCTCATCACCTTATAAGGACCCACGTATCTTGGGCTCAACTTGCCCTTCTTACCAAAACGAACCACACCCTTCATGGGTGTCACCTTCAAATAAACCCAATCACCAACTCGGAATTCAAGAGCCCTTCTCCTCGCATCGGCATAGGACTTTGGCGACTTTGGGCCATCTTCAACCTTTCTCTAATCATCCTAACCTTCTCAAGAGCCTCCATAACTAGGTCTGGTCCTAACAAGGCCACCTCACCAACCTCAAAACCACCCAACCGGTGATCTACAACGCCTCCCATAGAGAGCCTCAAAAGGAGCCATACCGATGCTAGAATGATAGCTATTGTTATAGGCAAACTCAATCAATGGAAGATGATCATCCCAACTACCCTTAAGCTCCAATACACAAGCCCTAAGCATATCCTCAAGTGTTTGGATAGTCCTTTCGGCTTGTCCATCCGTTTGCGGGTGAAAGGCCGTAGTAAGCTTAACTCTCGTACCTAGACCCCTTTGAAAAGACTTCCAAAAGTGTGAAGTAAATTGAGTACCATGGTCCGATATGATGGATAGAGGAATCCCATGCAACCTTACCAAGTCATGAATATATAACCTTGCATAATCTTCCGCCCCATATGTTGTCTTTACCGGTAGAAAATGAGCCGATTTTGTCATCCTATCAACCACCACCCAAATAGAATCAAAACCTTTTCTAGTCTTGGGTAAACCAACTACAAAATCCATATTAATTTCTTCCCACTTTCAAGTAGGAATCTCTATGTCTTGGGTTAGACCACCGGCCTTTGATGTTCGGCCTTGACTTGTTGACAACTATGACAACCGGAGACGAATTTGGCAATGTCCTTCTTCATGCCTCCCCACCAATACACATCCCTCAAATCTCTATACATTTGGTGGAACCGGGGTGGATGGAGTAGGAAGAATTATGAGCCTCCTCAAGAATTTTCTCCCTCAAACCATCAACACAAGGCACACACAACCTACCTTGGTACCTAAGGGCACCATCTCCCCCTTGGGAGAAAACTTCCACCTTGCTCTCTTTCACCAAGGCCTTCAATTCAAACAAGGAAGAATCAAGATCTTGTTTTGCTATCACCTCATCAACCAAGGAAGACCTAGCACCATCAACAACGACCACACCACCATTACCAACCTCTTCCAACCTAACCCCCAACCTAGCCAACCGATGTACCTCCCTAGCCATTTCCCTATCACCAATATCAACATGAGCTAGGCTACCCATAGACACCCTACTCAAAGCATCCGCCACCACATTAGCTTTACCGGGATGATAATGCACACTCATATCATAATCTTTAAGAAATTCTAGCCACCTTCTTTGTCTCAAGTTGAGATCTTTTTGGGTGAAGACATATTGGAGGCTCTTATGATCGGTGAACACATCGACATGTACCCCATACAAATAATGACGCCAAATCTTTAAAGCAAACACCACCGCGGCTAATTCAAGATCATGCGTAGGATAGTTCTTTTCATACACTTTGAGTTGTCTAGAAGCATAGGCTATCACCTTACCATTTTGCATTAGGACACAACCCAAGCCAACTCTAGAAGCATCACAATACACAACAAATCCCTCAAGCCCATCCGGTAGTGACAATATAGGAGCGGACACAAGTTTATCTTTCAAGGTTTGAAAACTCCTTTCGCACTCGTCGGTCCACTCAAACTTAGCCTTCTTTTGTGTCAACTTAGTCATGGGAGAAGCAATAGAAGAAAACCCATTCACAAATCTCCGGTAGTAACCCGCTAAGCCCAAGAAGCTCCTAATATCCGACGGGGTCAATGGCCTAGGCCAATTTCTAATCACATCGGTCTTCTTAGGGTCTACCTTAATACCATCTCCCGACACCACATGACCTTGGAAAGCAACCTCCCTCAACCAAAATTCACACTTTTCATACTTGGCATACAACTTCTCCTCTCTTAATCTTTGCAACACAACCCTCAAGTGACCCGTATGTTCTTCCTCGCTATGCGAATAGATTAAAATATCATCAATGAAGACCACAACAAAGGAATCAAGGTAGGGTTTAAAGACCCTATTCATTAGGTCCATGAAGGTAGCCGGTGCATTGGTCAACCCAAAGGACATGACCACAAATTCATAATGTCCATACCTAGTCCGGAAGGCTGTCTTGGAATGTCACCCACCCTCACCTTCACTTGATGATACCCGGACCGAAGATCAATCTTAGAGAAGTGGCTAGCCCCTTGCAATTGGTCGAACAAGTCATCAATCCTAGGAAGAGGATATTTATTCTTGACGGTGACCCTATTGAGTTGCCGGTAATCGATACACATCCTAAGGGACCCATCTTTCTTCTTCACAAACAACACCGGTGCACCCCATGGTGATTGGCTAGGCCTAATACAACCCTTCTCCAACAAGTCCCTCAATTTTTCTTTCAACTCCTTTAACTCCGCCGGGGCCATACGATAAGGGGGAATAGAAATGGGTTGAGTATCGGGGAGGAGGTCTATGCCAAAATCTATTTCCCTTTCGGGAGGAACACCGGGAAGGTCATTAGGAAAGACATCAAGGAATTCATTTACGACCGGAACCGACTCTATAAGAAGGGTTTTGGACTCCACATCCCTAACCCTCACGAGGTGATAGAGACACCCCTTAGAGATCAACTTACGGGCTTTAATGCAAGAGATGAATCTACCCTTGAACTACCACATTTTGGCTTTCCCACTCAAGAATGGGTTCACTTGGGAATTGGAACTTGACCCTACGGGTTCTACAATCAATAGAAGCATAGTATGCATGCAACCAATCCATCCCAAGAACAACATCAAAATCGACCATGTTCAATTCAACATGATCACAAGGCAATATTTTATGCAAGATGCAAATAGGACAATTTCTATAGACCTTCCTAGCAACAATATATGCACCAATAGGAGTAGACACCTTATATGACTCACGCAACGAGTCGGGCTCAACATGAAACTTTTTGGCAACAAAGGGTGTGACAAAAGAAAGAGAGGCACCCGGATCAATTAGTGCATATACATCCAAGTCAAAGATTTTCAACATACCGGTAACGACATCGGGGACTTCATCGACCCCTTGCCTCCCATGCAAAGCATAAAATCGATTGTGCCTTGGGGCACCATCTTGTCGGCCCCCTCTCCCCAAAGGAACCGCATTGGCACCTTGTGGACGGACCTCCTTACCCTTGTTGCGATTTCGGGGACAATCCATTGCCTTGTGCCCCATTTCCCCACAACTGTAGCAAGCACCGGTATTTCTCAAACACGGGCCACCATGGCCCTTACCACACTTCGGACATACATCACTAGGACCCATACCACCAACACCTTGGGCCCTTGGAACGTCATTGGCAAACCCCCTATGGCGCGCATGAGAAGACCCTTGGCCTTGATGAAATCGGCCTCCCCTTCGACTTTGGAACTTGCCCTCAAAACGGGCCCTCTTGGCCTCATGACCCCTCCTCTTCCTCAACTTCTCCTCCTCCATTTGTTCGGCATAGACCATTAAGCGGGACAAGTCCATGTCACTAATCAACATTGCGGACCGGCATTCTTCACTCACTAGGTTGGACACACCCATCACGAATTTATTCATTCTAGACCGTGAGTCGGCAACCAAGTGTGGAGCATATCTTGAAAGTTGGTTAAACTTGAGGGCATACTCCCTCACACTCATAGATCCTTGTTTTAAATTCATGAACTCCACCATTTTGGCTTCCCTAAGCTCTAGAGGAAAGAATCGATTAAGGAAAGCCGTTTTGAACTCTTCCCAAGGCACCACATAGTTTGCCCCCTTCTCTCTCTTCCATTGGTTTTACCATATTTGGGCCACTCCTTTTAGTTGGTAGGCCGCCAACTCCACCTTATTTTCTGACCTCACGCCCATGATAGGTAATATCTTGAGGACTTCATCAATGAACTCTTGAGGGTCTTCATCTAACTTAGACCCATAGAATTCTGGGGGATTCATCCGCACGAAGTCTCTCACCCGAGATGCCGGGGTAGGAGCCTGAGGGGCTTGGGTCCCGTGGTTGGCTGGATTAGCCATAGCTTGTGCAAATAAAGTAAGGGCATCCCGAAGATCCCCATTGGTCGGTTGTTCCTCGGGTGAGCGGGCTCGTCTTCCTCTTGTATTAGGCATGATCTAGCATAACAAACAACAACCGTTGGGGAAGAACTTAATTCAACTCTACAGCACGACTTAGAATATGGAGAAGGGAAACATTTCCTAAAACGTCTCATAGCCTCCTACTCATAGTTGTGGTGCACAACACAACCATGAATCGGACTCTAATCAACGCGGTGTGTTGGACTCCGAGGATCATTCAACCTAGTGCTCTGATACCAAGTTTGTCACGACCCAAGCCTAGGGCCTAGATGTGACCGGCGAATGGGGAACCCGAAGGAACCCCAAACAAGCCTCATAGCGTATCATTACACATCCTTGGTCGCGAAAGCAATTAAATGACCATAAGCGATAAGCATAATCAAGGGGGAAATCGGGACTAAGGGAGCAAGAAAAAAAAAAAAGATGATACATAAATACCATAGATGAGTCAAGCTCAAGCATAATACACGACTTGTCCAACACCACCTCTAAACATGAGTACTTAGCGGGGGCCAAGACAAACTACCGGGCTCACCCTCATAGTCAAAACATAACTAGAAAGGAAAAGTTTTATACATAGCAAAAGATCATGAGCAACGTCCCGAAATGGAGGACTCACCAATAACCACTATAGAAAATCGTACTAGCCACGCGGAGGAGGATGGTCAAGCGGTGCTCCGGTCCCTACATGGTGACATCATGTAGGCATAGAGTATGCATTAGTACATTTGAATGTACTAAGTATATGGGATGCAATGCAATGCTTCATTAGATGGACATCATAGGAAAAATGCGTAATCATACCCAATAGATAGCATATTAATGAATGATATGTATAATGATGCTTACATAAGAATCATATTTAGTGGGACGTAGTACATGTGTGGCGAGTGACCATCAATAGAGTATTTCCAAGGCCTACCACCCCCTTGGAGAGGCGAAAGAGGTACAAACCCCTCAATATGGTTACACGGGCCTACCACCCCCCGAGCTAGGGACCAAGGTACAAACCCCTCGATGTGGTTATACGGGCCTACTCCCCCCCGTACTAGCAACCAAGGTACCAACCCCTCGATACGGTTATACGGGCCTACTACCCCCCGTACTAGGCTTGGTCGACTCACAACACTTATATAGAGAAAATCATATACATGTGTCCATTTCATCATCATTTCAGTAATTACATAACCATCCGTCTCATAGGACGTACCTTGGACCTTCCCTTTCCTAAGAATTCTATTATGGGCATTTTATCAAACACAAGGTGGGCAATTGTTCATATAAATGAAATCATGTATTTCAAGAATACTAATTCCAACCAATTCCAAAATCCATATAAATCAGCCCACCAACAACATACATATATATATCAACCTTCATAATTTGATCATGGAAGCATGTAAACCATAAACATCACATAATAATTCCATTTCATGATAATATGCAAAATGGACCATAATAGGGTGTGTAGTTGTAATTCCATAATTCAAGAATTCATAAATAATCATAAGGACCCACCTAAACTTGAAGGTAAGAAATAGAGGATAAATGGTTTGACCTTGTGGAAAGGAAGGTTTCCACAATCAAACCCACATACCTCAACTTTGGAGAATCCTTGATGAAGATTGGAATGGAGAATCGAAGCTTGAGATTGAGTCTTGAATCCGGAATTAGAGCTTGAGATGTTTGAATTTGGTTGAAGATCTTGGTGGAAGTTTTGGAGAGGGCTTAGAGAGTGTTTTTGGAGTTAAGAAAAATGACTAAGTATGGGACATATCCCCTTTTTATAAAAAAAAAACGTCTCCAACCCGCCTAAAAAAAAATAGCTCACTGGAAAATGTAAATCTGCACAGACATGGGGGGGGGATGCGAGGTTTTTACGAAAATGGTCCATAACTCCCTCCATCCTAAACTCGGATGAGGTGAAACCAAGTGCGTTGGAAAGCTAACTTAAAGAGATTTAATTTAATAGTTTGCAGCCCTTCCAGTTCCTTGTGTGCTAAGAGATATGCCCCTTTAAAGTTGACCCTCCGAATCGCAATTTTTGCGATTTTTGAATTTTGATACGGTTGCTCTAAAATTCGGGTTAGACCCATTCCCCACTCAATTTGCCCCCACAAATAAGAATATGAAGTCGAATTTCCGAAATCATGCACGGATTTTGAGATATATGGAAATTACAATTATAGGTGTTTCCGAAGCACATTTTCGGGCATTTTTGGGGTCGTTTCAATATCTCCCCCTTGGGAACATTCGTCCCCGAATGTTAAAGAAACGTACATGAGAGACTTCACTAGAATGAATCCTCTGGAGCTTCATGGGTCTAAAGTTGATGAAGATCCTCAAGAGTTCATTGATGAGGTGTATAAAATGTTTATGATCATGGGTGTGACGCTGGTGGAAAAGGCGGAATTGGCCGCTTATAAACTTAAAGGTGTTTCTCAAGTTTGGTTTAACCAATAGAAGGAAGAGAGGGCATAAGAGGCGGGTCCTCTTGATTGGAAAAAGTTTAAGGTTGCTTTCCTTGATAAGTTCTTTTCCCTTGAAATGAAGGAGGCCAAGATGCTTGAATTTATCAACCTTTGTCGAGGAAGCATGAGTGTCAAGGAGTATGCCTTGAAGTTCACGCAATTGTCTAGATATGCTCCTACTATGGTTGCCGATCCTAGGGCAAGAATGAGTAAGTTTGTCTCGGGGGTGTCCGAAATGGTGTTCAAAGAATATCGTACCGCTATGCTTATCAACGATATGGACATTTCTCGTAAAATGGTGCATTCTCAACAAAGCTCAAGGAAAATTCTAGAGAGGCAAATAGGGCTAAGACCGGTGATGATAACTTTTCACATTCAAGGTCCGATAGACATGGTCGTTCTAGATTTTGACAAAGGTTTTCCAGTCAAGGTTCCACCAATGCTACTCCTAAGTTCAACAAGGATAGGGTGTCTAACCCTAAGTCTCAAGGAGGAAATGGTGGTGGATTCTCATCGATTACTTGTGCTAAGTACGGAAAGAAGCATGAGGGTAAATGCTTAGCCGATACGGATGGATGTTTTGGTTGAGGGAAGAGCGGTCTTAAGATAAGGGATTGTCCATCACTTGCGGTTAAGGGGCGAGAAGGTATACAAGATCCACCTAGTGAATCGGGTTCAAGTGCCCAAAAGAAAAACCGATTCTATGCACTCCAAACTCGTCGTGAGCAAGAGGGTTCTCCCAATGTGGTTACCGGTATGTTGAAAGTCTTTCACTTTGGTGTTATGCTTTGCTTGATCCCGGTGCTACCTTGTTTTTACTGATGCCCTATGTGGATATGAGGTTTGATGTACTTTCGAATGTGTTGCTAGACCCCTTTTGTGTCTCTACTC
>JAGDQO010000962.1:0-41704 GCA_018342035.1 Solanum appendiculatum
TAAAAGATATTATCCTCAATTCACTGCTGTAAGTAATTTAGTCTACATGGCACAATTAACAAGCATATTTTCTCTAAGAAAAATTGCAGTTGAGATAGTGTGTTGCTATGTACTGTGGGTTTTACTGAAGGAAAGAAACAACGGGTGTACTGTTGAAGGAAAATCAGAAGCCGTTCGTGACTGAAACTGCTTTTTGGTGCAAACTAACTGAAATCTGTTAATGAAGATATTGCTGTGATAAATGTTACCTTCAGGACTAGCCTGAGTTGTATATAGTTTTTGTACTCACTAGCATGGGTTTGGTGCTCAGCCAGTTATATTGATAGAATCTTCTTTACATACTGCAAAGAAGAAAACATTATGCTAGCAAGTTAGGAAATTAAGAGGTCCAGAAAGGGACCATTAATCCAAGAAAGGAGTCCTTTCCTAGTCCAACTCTATAAAGATAAATATAGTTGATGTTCGGTATGGCATCTATTGGAAGAAATATGATAATAGAACTATCACATGTGGAAAAGTTTCTGGACTAGATGACATAAACTAATTTCATTTTAATGGTTAGGACCAGTAGTTGCAACTACGTTATCTGTGTACAAAACACATGTTACCTGTACTCGTCCAAGGTGAGACATAATAATCTCATTTTAATGGTTTAGGGTTGACAATTATAACTACATTGATGGAGCCAGCCTCCTGAAAATCATATGTGCTTAAAAGGTGTATTTTCTGTTGGAAATTCATAGAGGAAAAACACTCTTAATCACCCAAATTCTTTCTCGAAGACAAATGGAGGAGTTGATTCTTCTTTACTTCTCTCTACTTCCGTACATAATCAATAATTCTCTTTGAAAACAAGTGGATTTCTACTAACTTGACTTACATAAAATACTACAAAACTTGTGTTTCTTTATAGGTGTGAGAAATATAGGAGAAATATTATTGAATTGTGTATCTACTTATTACATTGAGACCCTATTTATAGACACTACATTAAACTCCTTTCCCAACTTGGACACTACAATACAAACCTTTTCTAAGTAGGATTCTATGTATACTATTTCTATTCCTATTCCTATTCTAAGTATGATTGTATATATTATTCTTGTTTCTCTTCCTATTCTAATCAAGCTGGTGTATACAAGTTATATGTACCTAGCTTGTTAATACGAGGACCGATGAGGGGCTTGATGAGATATTTGCAAGTTGATCACTCCACTTCACAAAATTGACAGTCAATCTCAATGTGCTTAGTCTTCTCACTGAACAAGAACAATGGAGGCCATCAGCCAACTTTGAGGGCATTCCTTCCATCTCAGTTGAGGAAAAGTTTAATTTGGAAGCAACTTTTCAAGAAGAGGAAGTATTGGCAGCTATTCAGTCTTGCGCTCCAGACAAGGCACTAGGGCCAGATAGGTATACAATGGCATTTTATCAGAAATCATGGGACTTCATCAAAGTTGACATACTTGCAGCTATGAACCATTACCATCAACACTGTTGGTTGGTTAGATCATGCAACGCTTCCTTCATAGCTCTTATTCCCAAGAAAAAAGGAGCAATAAAACTCAAAGCCTACACGCCAATTAGTTTAATTGGGAGTGTCTACAAGATCATAGCTAAGGTCTTGGCAGAAAGGTTAAAGACTGTTATGGGAAAGCTAGTCTCTAAACACCAGAATGCTTTTCTTAAAGATAGGCAAATCACTGATGCCTCATTGATTGCAAATGAGGTTCTTGATTGGAAAATGAAAAATGGAGGGGCGGGCATCTTATACAAGTTGGATATTGAGAAGGCCTTCGATCAGAATTGGTCATATCTTCTTTCCATCCTTAGGCAAATGGTGTTCGGTGAAAGATGGATCAAATGGATCAATTTCAACATTTCTACTATTAAATACTCAATTCTTATCAGCAGAAGTCTAGTTGGGTTTTTCTCCCCACAAAGAGGTTTGAGGCAGGGAGATCCACTTTCTCCTTTTCTCTTCATACTTGCAATGGAGGGTTTAAGCAAAATGTTAGACAAAACCAAGCAACTACGATGGCTGAATGGTTTTGATGTGGGGAACATGATCACTACAAACATTTCTCATTTGCTTTATGCAGATGATACTCTGATATTTTGTGAGGCAAATAGGAGTCAAGTTCTTTATTTGAATCTAAACCTTCTGATTTTTGAAGCCCTCTCAGGTTTGCACATCAATATGCTAAAAAGTATGATGTATCCTTTTAATGAGGTCCTAAATTTGGAAGAATTAGCAGGTATTTTGGGATGTAGTGTGGGAGAATTCCCGACAACCTATTTGGGATTGCCACTGGGTGCCACGTGTAAGTCAACAGCTATATGGGGACGAGTTATTGAGAAGTTTGAGAAAAAAACTTGCCTCTTGGAAGATGCAGTACCTATCGATGGGGGGCAGACTTACACTGATCAACAGTGTACTCGATAGTATTCCCACATACTATACGCAACTTTTTCCTATTGTTGGCAAAGTGTTGGAACAACTTGACAAGATGAGGAGAGATTTTCTATGGGAAGGGAATAGTGAGAAGCACAAAATTCATGTGGTGGAATGACCAAAAGTCCTTCTTAAACTACAGTGGGGTTAGGGATCAAGGACTTCGTTCTATATAATAAGTGTCTACTTGTGAAATGGTTATGGAGATACACACAGGAGGAACATGCTTTATGGAAGGATGTGGTCAATGCAGAGCATGGGATACATAGTCATTGGTGCACCAGTCTTTCAAGAGCACCTTATGGGGTCGGAGTCTGGAAAAACATATGCAAGCTATGGGAGGAATGTTCTCAGCATAAGCACTTCACAGTGGGGAATGGACTCCATATCAGATTTTGGAAAGACAAATGGCTCTGCAACACAGTTCTGATGGACGATTATCCAGGTCTTTTCTACTTAGCCAGGGATCCAGACTCAGCAATTTCTCAAAATAGAGATGGAACAACTTGGAGCATTATGTTTAGAAGAAATATGCTGGATTGGGAGTTTAATGACCTGATCAAACAACTACAGACAAATCAGTTCAAATGGGGCACTGCAGGAGATGGGAATTACACAGTGAGTGCAGCCTACAAGCAGTCAAGAGCACTTAATGCAGTCATTGACCACTGGCCATGGAAACTCATTTGGAAAATCAAGCTACCACCCAAGATCATCTGTTTTTGCTGGACTGCACTATATGAAGCATACCTAACCCAAGACAACCTCTATAGAAGGAAACGCATCATTGTGAATGGATGCTACTTATGTCAGAAAGCAGCAGAGAGCAATAAACACCTTTTTTTGCATTGTACTGTACCAACAAATCTGTGGAACATGTTTAACTCTCTTTTTGGATTAAGTTGGGTCATGCCACATAGTATCAACGAAGCTTATGAGAGTTGGTGTTGCTGGGAAGTTGACAGCACCATCAAACAGACTTGGAAGATGATACCTGTAGCAATTTTTTGAAGTATTTGGAGGGAAAGGAATAGAAGATGTTTTGAAGGTCTATCAACTCCTTTACATTATCTCAAAGCGGAATGCCTCATGTGTCTGTACAGTTGGGTCAATATGTCTTCTGTAGATTCCCTGGATAGTTTTTTGAATTTTGTTGGCTCCTTAGTTTAGCATAATTGTACTAGAGCCAGCAGACCAACTGTTTTTGCTTCTACTTTTGTAACTAATCTGCATCTTCTTGATGCCTTCAATGGAACATTTACTTTTATAAAAAAAAATGCGCGGTAGTACGCAAATTAAGTATGGGAAAGTAGTCACCAGGAAGATGTTCGGTGCTACGCAAATTGAATATGAGAAAATAATCACCGGAAAGATCTACGGTGACCCAACTTTTGCTAACATATGGCCAGACAAGTGGCATATATGGGTAATAACCGCCTGCTGGCCGCGAAAGCTATTTGATTTTCTGCCAAGATCATAGAGCCTCTGATATTATGTGAGAAATAAATGAGAAATATTATTTAATTGTGTATCTACTTATTACATTGAAACCCTATTTATAGACACTATATTAGATTCCTTTTCCAACTAGGACAAGATAACACAATCCTTTTCTTAGTAGGATTTTATATACTATTTCTAATTCTATTTCTATTCCTATTACTATTTGTTACTATTCCTATTCTAACAATAGGAATTATCTAATTTAATCCAAGAAATTCTTTTCATCTTTGTTATTTCATGAATAAAACAATGCATGTATCTAAGTAGTTCAAAAAAGCAACAATGCATGTATCTAAGTAGTTGTTCAAAAAAGCAACAATGCATGTATCTAGGGGTGACAAAATCAAACCCAACCCGCCCAATCCGTTTAAATTTGGACGGGTTATTGACCCACCCATTCATTAGCTCAACTCATTTCAATCCATTAAAAATTAGGTTGATATGTAACCTGAACTGGCTCTTGAGAAATTTTTTCAAAATACTTTTAAAATTTTCAATTTGATATGTTATATATAGCCGTAATAAAGAAAAAATAATTTTATTAGGTAGTAAAATAGTTTAAAAGAACAACTAAAATAATTAAGCATAGTAAAAATTGGGTTGAGTCTTGACCTGTTATTAACCCATTACCTAACCCGTTTTGACCGTAGGAAATTTGGGTTGGGTTGGGTCTTGACTCGATTGTTGTCTTAACCCATTATGACCCGCCCAAGTTTGACCCAACCCACCCATTTGCCACCCCTACATGTATCTAAGTAAAAGTGAACTAAATTGCTCACTCTTTTCAAAAGAAACCTAATATGTCTATTTATAATGGTCCATAAAGTTGAAATCCTAAATTATCAAATTATTCCCCTGACGTGATTTGCAATGCAATCCACGTCTGTCAATTGACTTACAGCCTGTGGAATGCCTTTAAAGCCTCCGTCATTTGTTTTTTAGGGTTTTTGAACTCGCGTCGTGAGTTCTTTGTGGGCATGAGTTGTTTCATGATCTGAAGTCTGGTTGCATGCTCCTCTAACAGATCGGCCATCTTCTTAATGTATGGGCCGTAGATCGGACTCACGATTGTATGTTGCCTCATGATTTGACCATCTTCTGCTGGCGTGTAGCGATTCTGATGAAGACTTCTTCGACAACTAGCCGGTATGATTCCATTTCCCAATTTTCCATTAGTGCAACTCCGAGAAACTAATGATCAGGATTTCAAACATTGATTTTAGCAACAAATTAACTATTTGCCATTTTCTATAGATTGAGCTTCAAAGGAAGCTAATACCACTATTAGAAAATTGCAAAGTAATAACTATTCTTCATAAAATCCTAAATTTTATTACCCAAAAAATAAGAACTTCCGTTGTAAAAAAATAAGATCAATATGGAGCTCTAAATTCTTAGTACTAGGAGATAACATACCTGAGGAAGACGATTGAAGAGCTTCAAGCTTGGGGAGAAGAGAAATCAACATGAGAGATTGAGAGCTTGAAAGAGGAGAGCATGAATAAGGGTTTTTTTTTTTTGATAAAGAGAGAATGAATAAGTTGAATCTTTGAAGAGAGAAACAAACTTATTTCTTTTTTAGGAGAATAGAAAAAAAACTTTCATATTGAAAATAAAATGAGTCATCATGTCATATCTCTCAATTCTTTTTGCAAATGCAAACCAAAAAGATATGCACAACATATAGGAAAATGGAGTTGAATAGCTAAAAATAAATAGTTTATCTAATTTTAAATAATTGTAACTCTAGAATGATATTGTATGTGAAATTTGATGTTATAAGTATGTAATGAAATATTAAATTATTAATTTTGCAAGTGTCTATTAGAATAGTATATGTGAATTTTAATGACAATTTGGGTATAATAGTTTAAAGAGGTAATACTTATAGTTTATTGAATCTTAAAAATCTCTTGCTTGTTGTGGTAAGCATGTGAATTTGTTCTCAATATTTTGAGAATAATTTTAATGGTTCATTACATACAAGTATGAATGAATAAGTTCTCTCCAAATCTAAACATTTCTTATTCTGCACATGATGATGAGCTTACGACTAAACTACATTTACAACCGAGATTTTCCTCTATTAACCAAGTGATGCAAGCTTGGTCAGTTTGAAATAAATCTAATATGTATATGTTTCTTTATAGTTCCATTTTTAAGAAAATGTAGTATCTACTAAGTAAGTGATGAAATTTGTAGGAACGAACATGAGGATTTATGGATTCTTGATTATTATTTCTATTTTAATGGAATTGATCTTTAATTATTATCCTTGTTTAGGTAATTTATGTAGATTGTTTCTTTGTATATATATATTTTTTTTGAAAATGGTAAAGTTGGATTGTTTCTTTGTATATTAAAACATGCTATAGAAGTTAATAACTTATATGTTATAATTGATAATCAATTAATGTTTCCATGTATATGTAATAATTCTTTAAAACTTGCCTATTTATGTTTTTTTCGCCAACTTTATATTTGCTTTAGGGAAATCAGCTTATATTACAGAGCACTTACCCGATTTCTCTGACCCAATCAACACCTCCACAAACCCTCCACTTTGAAGACATAGTAGTAGTTGTACTCCATGGAAAGGCAAAGGAAACTCATGGTGGGAGGAGACCGACTCAGCGATTTGCCTGATTCAATCGTACTTCACATCCTCTCTATGTTGCCGAACAATAAAGAAGTTGTGAGAACCAGTGTATTGTCTGAACGATGGCAGTTTCTTTGGAAATTCGTTCCAACATCACTCAATTTCAACTTCCCGATTAGTGACAATGAGAAAGACACTCGTGATTACCTAGTTTCTATCCACAGAGAACTTTATTATTGGAGGTCTTGCGAGAAAATTCGAAAACTCAGAGTGTGGCGCTTTAGGTACGAGGAGCGTTATGCTAAAGATGTTGATATATGGGTTCATTTTGCGACTAAACTTGCTAACGTTGAAGATTTTGAGCTTGGTTTTGTTGCAAATAACCGAAGATATGAGTTTCCTCAATTTGCATATAAAAATGCGTCGTTGAGGAATTTGGTGTTATGGAACTGCCAGTTGAACCCTTTTGGCAATGTTAACTGGAGTAGTCTCGTTTCTCTTTCAATTGTTAACATAGAATTCACAGATGGTGTCATGGAAAAGGTATTATCTGGTTGCCCTAACTTGGAGTATTTGGAATTGGAAAAATTTTCGGGCATACATCGTTTGGAAATAAGCTCTGTGAAGTTGAGAGAATTGATTATGCGCGACTATAAAAATGAGAATCATGACCTTTGGCTCGAATTATTAGCCTCTTATATTCAAAAATTGCAAATTTTGGGGTTGTGCAGTGAGATACGCATCATAAATGTGGCATCACTTGTGACTGCGATGCTTTGTTTAGATTTTGATTTTGAGGACGAAGAACAAAACTTGGAGAAGGAATTTAGGTTTTTTAAGGAACTTCTTCACAGCATTGCCCACGTCAAGAATCTTATCTTGGGATCCTGGTGCATCGAGGTATATTCATACTCTTCACTATCCAAAATTCATCTCTATAGTAACATTGATAGTGCCACTACTTAGGATAATTGGAAGATTAACTGTGAGAATAAAGAGTTTGCAATTTATAGAAAAACATTGTAAAACTATTTAGTCATGTTAATGGGCTTTCCCAAGTGTTCAGAGATCCATCTTTGGATTCTCAAACCAACCATATGTGGCAAAACAGTTGCATAGTCCAAGTTGTTTTTATGAATGATTCTACAATTTGCATTTCATTTATTAAGTATGTCATATTTTCTTGTTTTGACATATTTTGGTTTGTCTATTTTGTTTGTAAGTGCTTGTCCATCTTGGAGTTGAAAGGGTGGGAGTTTCCACCATCAAGCCGGAAGTTCTTAGAACTTGGTGTGGAATTTGAACAGTTGGACTTCCCTGGAATTTGCTGCTTTCTACAGAGCTCACTGCATCTTGAGACATTGGTCATTGATTGGTACGATGTTGAATCTGGAGTAAGTTTCTTTTAGACCTTTATATTTGTTACTTCATGTTATTCATTTCAAACAGCTATTAGTGGATGAAGAAGATATATTTAACATTTCTTATCTTAAGTACTTTTGAAAAAAAATCAGAATTTATTTTTTAATTTAGACCCTCCTAGTAGTTGAAAAAAAAGTAAAACTTGTATCAGTTCAATCCTCCAAGTGTAGAGAAGATTAAGGAGGTTCAATGTTTGACAAAAGTGTAGGAGATAATCCTTAATGTATAAACAAAACAAGGACTCCCATTTGCAATTTGAAGCATAGCTAGCTTAAGTAACTACATGGGTTTTTCAACAATAGCTTCTAATTTGTGGAGACTGCTAACGTGTACGTTGCTTCCATAAGAACTAAAATGGAGAAAAAGTGAGACAAGTAACATGTGAACTGACTGAAGGATCAAACCGAGAAGTTCAACTTGTTGCATTATTGGAGATAAGCTTTGGGCTTTCTTTCCAATTATGAAGGAAAAGAGCTTCCATGCGTCAATCCTTAAGTTCCCTCTAGCTTCTCTTCGTAGTGAGTTAAAGTTGAAAATGTTTTTCTCTACATCCACTAGGTGATTGTATCCAACTAAAGAATTAGCCACACAATTGGCTTCTCCATCACCTCAACTTATGAGTCAACTCCTTAATCTTTTCAATAATAGGTTCATATTCCCAAGAAGGTTTTGCAACTCGCTTGAACATTCACAATAAGTAAAGAGTCGGTTTCCACCCAAATGCTTCTAATACGATGTTCAAGATACCATTTAAGCCCATAGGAAAGTGGAAAAGCTTCAGTCATATTATTTGTTCAAAATCTGCTTTTCTAGTCTCAAATGTTTATGATTCTCTTTGTTAAATCTGTTGTAGTTACGTGCTTATTATTTCTTTTTTGTTGTAAGACTTCCGGATGAACTTTTTTGTTCTCTCACTTTATTTTCCTTCATAATATAGTTCAGTTTGTGTTGCTTTGATTCATGTTATCACTATCAAGTAGACTACATGAGTAAACTTTTTGTAATTGTTGGTAAAAGATGTTTAACAAGTGATAGTACTCACCTTAATGTGGGGATAAATGATCAGATGCTTTGAAATATCTTTTTATTGTTGGCATGGACCACATTGTAACGTTTGCTATGCTCTGAGATGTTCCTTGTATTGAAAAGTCATTATCTTTTTATTTTATCCACAATCAACTCCTTGGTTTCCTGCTTCCATCTAAGGAAAATAATTGGTTAATATAGTGAATTCTTTCCTACAGGACTTGCTGTCAAGGTACATAAATGAGGAAGAACAGACCAGGAGGTTTGAGTCCAATAATTTTAATGGCTCATTTCCATATCTGAAGACCATCAAGATCCTTAACTTTAATGGATGTGTGCTGCCATTGGTAAAATATTTGCTCAACCATGCAATTGTGCTAGAAAGTTTGACATTGATGCTGCATTCCAAGGAAGTGATGTGTCTCCGGATTATGCTACAATGGCACAGGAGCTCGTAAGCTATCCAAGATCCTCTCCGCATGCCTCAATTGACTTTTCTTATAGATAACTTTGGTCACCTATCTTTTTTATTAATCTCAACATACTTGACATCTATTAAATTTTAAATAATTGAGGGATGTTTTTTGTTAAGAAGAATAATTTAAGGATGTAATATAAGTTGGTGGTATAGTTTAAGGATGTTTTTGGCCAAAAACTCTAGCAAAGTAGTAGAACCATAACATCTTCAGTTGGCTCCATTGTGTGAGTTGAACACTCCAACTTACAAAATGATCATTTAGACCCCTCCAAAATTTATGTGTTGTTGGATGTCCACAAGACATAGTTGGAACGAGTTGAGGTGTCTAGATATGCATTCTCAAAGTTGGAGTGTTTAGTTGTGCCAAAGCCACGTATCACTCAATTCAACATTGAAAGAGCAAGTATCAACAGAATAGCATGAAATTGGAAAGGAATTATCAATCATGCTAATTTTAGCTATTTCACATCCTTTAGAATCATAAATGACATTGTTTGTCCTTAAAATTAAGAGAATATTTTTTATGAAGCAACTGAGCAACACTCAACAAGTTTTGAGTCAAATTTGGCACATAAAGAACATCATTAATAATTTTCATACCTTCGTCAGTAGGAAATTTTACTGACCCTCTATTGTGAGCTTCCACCAATGCACCATTTCCAAGCTTCACTTTGGTTCTATCAGATCTGTCCAAGGCAATAAACAGATTTTCATCAATTGCCATGTGCCTTGTGCACGCGCTATCAACATACCATTTACAGTGTGCGAGGCAATGAAAACCTCCTCCTCTGATTTTCCAACTTGGTGATCATATGCGAAATTCACTCGATGGGAAGACTGGGCACTTTAATTTTGCTTTTGCCTACAATACTTCTCAATGTGCCCATACTTCTTACAATATCTACATTGAATTGGAGACCTCTTTGAATTTTGCCAACAATTCTTCTCTAAGGTTTGTCTTCTTACAGATGCCACAAGGTGGAAATTTTCCTTTTATTGACGAATCACCTTGGTTTCCACCAAATTTTACCTCTCTAGATTTATCCAACCAGACTTTTCTGCCTTCCTTTTGATGCTTGAATTTATGCCTTGCTTGAAAGGCATCTTCTACTATCCCTTCACTTCTCATAGTTACCCGTTGCTCTTAGACTTGCAATTTGGAGATTAGTTCGACTATTGTAAGAGTAGTCAAGTCACAAGACTCTTCAATAGCTGAGATTTTTTATTCAAACTTGTCTGGAAGGCTGACCAAGATCTTCTCTACAACTTTCTGATTTGGAAAGGTTTCTCCAAGTATTCTTATCTGGTTCACAATCTCCATCAGCTTGGAAAAATATTCTTTCACATTATCCGAGTCTTTCATCTTCAATAGCTCAAACTCTCTCTTCAAAGCTAAGAGTCCTACAGACTTTACTCTACTGCAGCCTTCAAACTCCTCCTTTAACTTATCCCAAGCCTCTTTGGTTTTTTCACAAGTCATAATCCTCGTAAACATCACGTCCGTAAGACTTGAATGTATGTAGGTGAGAGATCGTGGAGATCTAGTCACCAACTAATCATACTTCTTAATTTCATTGAGAGTTGCATTAACTCTCAATGGCTGGACAACAGGTTCTCCAAGCTCAACAACTTCCCATAAGTTGAGAGCCTTTAGATAAGCCTTCATTTTGATGACCCATATGTGATAATTTTCTCCGGTAAAAGTCGGAGGACTTGTCGTTGGTTGATTTTCAGGTGCCATGAATTTTTTCAGCAAGCAAATTCAAGAAAGAACAGAATGCAGATAAGTCAAACAAACAAAATTTGATTCAGATCCCTTAGGAAATAAGCTCTGATACCACGTTACAAAGAAAAGGAAGAAGAACTTCAAGTCAACAAGGTGTAAACAGTAGGAAATCGCAGCTGTAAATTGGTACAAAAATCTGAACATGAAGAAGAAGGCTAAAGTTTTATTGAGTTCTATTTTATTTTCAAGATGTTTCATTGCATATGGTCTATTTATAGATAAAGTGTGAGAATTACAACCACACAATAAGCAAAATATCTCACACCAAACTATATACATGTGGCTGACTAACCACCACTCATTTTAAATCAAGACTTATTTACTACAAAATATCTACAATCTAGGAGTTTCTAGACAAATCTTAATTTTCTAACATATCTATAACAAAATATCTCCAATCTAGGAGTTTCTAGATAAATCTTAATTTTCTAACATATCTATTGCAAAATATCTCCAATCTAGGAGTTTCTAGATAAATCTTAATTTTCTAACACACTGGCTCACATATGGATTTTATGCTTGCTTATTCTCTGCATCAGTTAACACAATCTAAAATAGTTGAATCCGCAAGTAGGAGACAACTATAAGAATCCACAAGCACTGGTTACACAGGAAACCTTGTCCATTGGTGCAGCAAGAGCACCTGAACTAGCACCGAGAGATCACCAAAGGGATACAATGAATCTCTTCTTAATAATTTTTATGGAAAACACAAATAATTCACATTTCACTAGGTATATTACTTGGAAGTTGGAACAAAGTTAAAACAATTTTAAATGATGCGATCCTAGTTAAGTGTTTTTAACTGCACTTGATTTCCATAAAATTGGATACATCCACAATTGACAAGAGATTATAAAATAAAAAAGAGTAGGCAACACAGAGAGGTACAAGGTTTCAATTCTCAAACAATCAAGTCAAATTAGTAGTTGCTCTATATTTGTCAATAATCTTTTCACAAATATCATTTAAACTTTACTATTAAATACTCCACTTGTTACTACAAGGAAAATTCTTTGATCATGACAATATCCTATAAGTTACCAGTTTTCATCTTCACTATCAAAGTAAACATGGTCATCATCCGCACTATCGTAGTTATCAGAAGACCAGTAATTCAAGTAATACCAAATTTCAGAATGAAATTCATAATCATGAGTGGAAGCATGAGGTTGCTTTAGATCTACAATCTGTTGCCTGCATCTTCTTCCTATATCCCCTTCAAGATCAATATTACAGTGGCGCAAGTCAAGTGATACAAGGTGTGGACAGCCATCAAGAATGGATTGAAGTCGTACATTTGTCAAGGTATTCAAAAGAAGTCCAAGGTGCCGTAATTCAGGCATATTTCTGGCAATAGCTAGAGCTTGACCATCATCTGGATATAGTGAATTTTTAGGTCTATCAAATTCATTGGCATTCAATATAAATGACTTGAGTAGAGAGCAAGAACGACCAACACTTTCTATATCCTCTTGAGTAATTAAGGTGAAGTGCATGTGCAGCAACTCCAAATATGGCAAGTTATTGGCATCTGCAGCCAATCCTCCAGCAAAGTCATAAAAACCCATGACGACTCGGAGATGTCTGAGTTGAGTTGATCTGTCAGAAAAGGAAGCAAATTGATTACTTTATGAGAACTCCTACTTCAAGGGTCACAACAAAAAGAAATGAGCAATTACATCAACACATCTAAGAAAGTTGTTAAACGACTAATATAACATGAACCCAGAATTAATAATTTACCTAGAAAACATTGGGAAGAGAAATATTAAACCCCCCAAAAGGGATGTATAAAGCAATGTGAAACCCTCAGTAGTCAGTAGACCTTTATTTTCACCAGCCACCCTTAGCTTTCCGGCCCTTACTTCTTCCTAGAAAGACAATTTTCAGGCTTAGAAGGAACGCTAGCTATATGCTTAACACATGCAAGTCGAACGTTGTTTTCAGGGAGCTGGGCAGAAGGAAAAGAGGCTCCTAGCTAAAGGTAGCTTGTCTCACCCAGGAGGTGAGAAGAGTTGAGAACAAAGTGGCAAACCGGTGCGTAATGCGTGGGAATCTGCCGAACAGTTGGGGCCAAATCCTGAAGCGTTCATTGAGTATAGCAGAGCAAATGATGGTATAGCAATGAACATAGGGATGATACAAGGAAATATGGTCCGAAGAATCTCGATAGTTCAGATATTTGGCATTTAAAATCAAACACCATTGTTTTGTTGAGCTCTTAACATACCACTAATAATCATGATTATACATAAATTGGGTTCATGGCATAGGACATACCAATATCACCGAAAACTTCTAAGGAAACATATTGTACTTGAGAGTTGAGATTAGTTGTAAATTTATCTCATAATCACTCGATCGAATTTCATTTACACTAATTCACAGGACCATGGTTGATATTCAAAATTAAGACAGCAAAAGAGTACCTCTCAGCAATGTAACTGAGCAAACCAAAATTCTGGATGCTAATTTTGAGTAACTGGCCCTGGCTACGATTCACCGCAATCCGACATATCCTCTCTAGCACCAGAGGCATTCTGTTTAAATCAGGATCATATTTCAAGTCAATAACACGCCACATAGCGGGATCATGGCACACATTCCACTATCTCTATCGTTCCCAGACGCTGCAGAATGTCCATCGTGATTTCTGCCGGAAGCTCAACCCATGGCGGCGATGCAATTGAGGATGCTTTCAACTTTTTGTGCATTTTGTTAGGATTTTGATTTTTCCGGACAGAGCAAAGGAGGGAACAGGGGAAGTGGAACCGTCACAACAAAACCTTCAAATTCAAAAACTCTTTCGGCCTCAACATCCGTTTCGCGACCCTCAACACAGAGTTTTAGCTCCATGCCACGTCCCTCATCGCGGAGTTTGAGCTCCGTGGCACAAGCCTCATCACGGAGCTTGAGCTCTGTGGCATGCACCTCATTATGGAATTTGAGTTTTCATTATCTTTATTGTTGGTGTACTATATTTTATTTTAGAATAATAACATGACTTATTACATATATTTTTTAATTTCTTTAGAAACATCATATAATTATTGTATCTTGCTAGGACAAACAAATATTTGAAAGTCTTAGTTATATATTTTGGGGAAAAGGCTTCAAAACACACTTCAACTATGGGCGAAATTGTTGTTACACATATCAACTTTGCGGGGGTCCTATGACCCCCCCAGACTTACTTTTAGTGTATTTTTGTGGGTATTATTATCTTAGTTGGACCAGCATGTAAACACACATATATAAGGCGCGTGAGGATGGACTTAAAGTTACTCTAACCTATCTTTATTCGCCACGTAGCAGTCAAAATATGACTTTTTTATTGTTTTCATTAAATATTCCAATGTAGCCGTTTATTATTCTTCATTATAAACCTCCATTGAAGACACCCTTGAAAGCTCAAAATCGTTGAAGAGGATTGAAGAGGTAAGCTTTGATTATTATTTTTTAAAAATTTCTTGTCTATATTCGTGTTTAGGGCTTCTAATTTCTTGTCTATATTCGTGTTTAGGGCTTCTAATTTCTTGTCAAATTTTTCTGTATAAAAATTAGGGTTAGCAATGGAAGAGGTAAAATTGGATTTGAATAAGATTTGTATAGACAATGAAGATCCAATGTTGATTTCGGAGGTGCGATGCAATCATGGTCTCTTGCTCCCTTTGAAGACCTCTTGGTCCGACAACAATCCCGGAAGAAGATTTTGGTCTTGCCCATACTATGGTGCAAAAAAGTGCAATTTTTTTCGATGGAGGGATGGTTTGATTGATGAAAGATCTAAGTTTATTATTCCAAAATTGGTGAAGAAAATTAAGGAAATGGACGAACAATTAGTGTCGAAAGTAAAAATAATGAAGAAGATGGAAGAAATGGCTCATTACAATGATAGTGAAATTGTCGAGATGATGGAGAATTCAACTGTGATGGACCTTGAAGGCGAAAATGCCTCAAGTGTGGAGAAAAAGAAGGACAAGGAAGGAGATATTTATTTCCATGATTGTGAAAAGGTTGAGTTGATAGAAATTGCAACAGAGAAGTCGATGGAAATGAAGAATAAAGGGACCAACTACTCTAGCTTCATTAGGATTTTCATAATGTTTATGATAATGTGTTTTGCTATATGGATCAATTGGTTAATGCAAGTTGAAAACTTAAAGACTTGTCATGATCAATTGCCAAAGTAGTTGTTGTATGTTTCAAGTTGAAGTCTTTTATGATGAAGAATTTCGTTTTCTTGAATGACATTTCTTGTGTTTATGGTTAAGTTGTTTCAATTTTTGAATTGGCAAACGTGTTATTGAAATCAAACACAAATTTATAAAAGAAACATTTGTTCATAACTTCATAACATCAACATAAGTTCATTTCATAAGTTCATAACTTCACAAAAACAACCATCTTAAACCACATAAGCTTGTTTGCCAACCCAACTATTAACATCTTATCAGTACCAAAAAACAACCATCTTCACATATTGTCAAAAACTACCAACATATTAGCACTATTTCCATGGTTCCTTAGGTCGAGAAGAAGACAAGTTTTTCCTTTTGTTCACCCTCATCTCTTCAAGTTGACCTGCTGTGACTACTGCTTTACCCTTCCACCTTACTCCAATTCTTGGTTTGTAACCAAGGTCTCCAGTAACATTAGCTGACCTTATGGGCTCTCTTGAACCAATGTGTATTATCCTACTACTTGCCAAGCCATGCTATAGATAAAGAAAGATAGTTAGTAAACTACATTTAGAACATAAAATTTTACCCTATTTTTCAACACTTACATTATATGCTGTAAATCCATCTCCAGCAACAAACACACCCATCCCAACTGTCTTAGCCCTTTTAGCAAGTGCTTCAACTGGTGCGTCATAACTAGTTGGATTTTCAAACCACTAAGCAAATGAAGTCCTTCTAGGCATTGGGATTGTCATACCATTAACAGGTGTCTTTCTTGGCCTTCCTCTGCCTCTTACAGGTTCTTGAACAACTTCAGAAATAGATGTTGCCTTTTCTCCCCTTCCACTGGCTCTAGGCGGTGCTTCAGTAGTAGATGTTTCCTTTTTTCCCCTTCCACTGGCTCTAGGAGGTGCTTCAGTAGTAGATGTTGCCTCCCTGGCTCTTGGAGGTGCTTTAGTAGTAGATGTTGCCTCCCTGGCTCTTGGAGGTGCTTCAAAAGTATATGTTGCCTCCCTGTCTCTTGGAGGTGCTTCAGTAGTAGTTGTTTCTTTTCTTGGCCTTCCCCTGCTTCTAGGAGGTGATTCAGTAATAGTTGTTTTCTTTCTTGGCCTTCCCCTGGTTCTAGCAGTAGATGTTTCAACAACAATTGTTGCCTTTCTTGGACTTCCTTTGGCCTTCCTTGGGCCAGCAACATTGCTTGGGCCAGCATGATCCTACAAATTTTAAAAGCAGTCACATTTGATTTTTATGGTCAAACAATCACAAATTAAAACAGTCTCAAAATTATATAAATACACACCTTTAAAGGACAACCTCTCTTGTTATGATTTTTACCATGACAATTGGAACAAGTCATGTAAACTCCTTTTCTTGACAACTTGCCACAAGTTTTTGTCTCCCCTGCCCCTCTTCTCCTGAGTTTTCCTGGTCTTCCGGGCATTGACTTAACAACTGGTGGTTGAACATGAGGGTTTGTTGAATCAGGCCACATTTTCATATTGGTGACTGGTTGAAGGAAATGACAATAAGTTCTCAGATAAGTTTCCTTACTATAGCAGCTATCAACAAAGTCAATTGGTTCCCATTTCTTATAAAATATGGCAGCTATGGCATGTGGGCAAGGTATTCCCTTGAGCATCCAGGCCCTACAAGTGCATGTTTTACTTCTCACATCAACAGTATGTTGATATGGTCCATCATTAATTTCAAACCCTTTCTCCCCATTGAACTCAATATTACATCTCATTGACTTCTTTATGTTTTTTTCTAGTACCCTCAATGCCATTGGAGATATATTGGTTAACCATGTATCTGCAAATTGACTGAATTGACCTATTCTAGTCATTACTTTCACTCTCATCTCTTCAAGCATGGTAATGATGGTTTTATGCCTTGGTTCTAAGATATAAGCATTAAAACTCTCAGACATATTATTGTATATACTATCACACTTAATATCTGTTCTAAAGTACATTTTACACCAAGTTTGCACCTTGTAATAGAGTAAATCTTCAACAATCTCTTTGTTACCTAATAACTCCATTACTGCCAGATTTGCCTTTAATTCTCCTTCAAATGTGCTTTTTGCACATTTTCAGAACTGATTCCTTCTTTGAAGACCTCTCCAAGTTTTTGCCCACTTGGCAAGGATGTGTCTTGCACACATCCTGTGTTCCACCTCTGGTAAAAGATTCTGCAATGCTGAGTGAAGCCCCTGAAAATGACAAGTCACAGTGGTATATTATATTGAATATAAAAGGTCAAAATGAAGAAAAGTACAGTAAATGATCATACCTTTTGCATGTCTGATATAATTGTATAATCTTTGCCATCTCCCAATTCCAAATCATGTATCAACAATTTTAAAAACCATGTCCAAGTGTTCTTATTCTCATACTCTACTACACCCAAGCAATAGGTAACATCTGATTATTGCCATCTTTAGCCACAGCACACAACAGTTGTCCTTTAGTTACTCCCTTTAAAAAGCAACCATCTAAACCAATACATTTTCTACAGCCACCTAAAAAAGATTTCTTCAAAGCATCAAAACAAATATAGAAACTCTAGAATACCAACCTACCACTTCCTTCAGAATCATCAACCTTTACAACACAAGTACTCCCAGGGTTGGTCCTTAACATCTCCTCTCTATAATCAAGTATTCTTCCAAACTCTAACACATGATCACCCATAATGCCTTGAAGTATTTTCCCTCTAGCTCTCCTAGCATTGGTCTTTCCAACATGAATTTTCAACTCTTTCCTGATCAACTGCTGAAATTTGAACATCCTAATATTTGGTTGTTCAGCAATTCTATCCTTGCAATGTCTAGACAAGAACCTAGCATAGCACATGTAATTTCTAGTGGTCTTGACACATTTGTGTTTAGGAATGTAGGTTTTAATCATAAAATCATTACTTGACTTGTCAAGACTTGTATATAACATCCATGGACAACCTTCTCTACACCTGACCCTAACCTTTTTAGGCTCATTGATATACTTTTCCAACTGAACACCCATTTGAAGTGAATATTTGGTAACAGGCTCTCTAAACACTTTCACATCCTCAAAAACCATCCCCAACTGCCATACCACTTTTTTAGCAGATTTATCAAAAATCACCTTTCTACTAGACATCCTTGGTCCTATTTCATCATCTGTATCTGATTCAACACTAAATTCATCAGAACTACAATATACAGGCTCATCCCCAACAACTTTACCTTTCAAACTTTTATCAGCAACATCCGTTTCATCAAAGCCCAGATCTGGACCAACTTCACCAATAGGAATTTCTTCACGGTCATTTGGTATTCTTTCTCTTCTTTTCCTTCTCTGGTATGTCCTTCTTTCAGCCCTCAAGTTTATGTACTCTTCATGGACATCGCTTTCATATTCAGCCTCACCTTCATTGAAAAGATCTTCATGCTCTGATTCAGAACCATTCTCGGTTGAATATTCAGAATCCAATATATTAAAGTCACCAATATTTTCAGTATTTGTTGGTTGTGTAGCTGGTTGAGAAGATGAAGTAGTTCCAGTGGTTGGTGGTTTAGTAAATGCAGGTTTTTCAGAGGTTGGTTATTCATTAAAATGAACACCCTTAACCCCTTCTTCAACACCCACTTCCCTTTCTTTATTAAAAGCATCAAAAGATTCCTTATTGGGACCAGTGTATTCCAACAAAGCAATGGGACCATCTGTTTGATCAACCATGTGACAAACATAAACTTCAATAATATCTCCATTTTGAAAACTTTGACAAAGTTCAAAAATGTCTCTGTCAGTTTGGATATCTACAAGACAGTCACTATTAGGTGGCCTAATATAAAATATGCAGCTTGTAGTGTACCCTAGTTCTTTTATGTAGCCTATTAGTTCAAAATAGGACATTCTATCCACATCAATATCCAAATATTCAGTGATCTGACCTCCTACATACACTGGTTTACCACTACTAACATTCAAAGCCCCACCATGATACCATCTCAATGTTACCTCTACAAACCCACTCATCCCTGAAATTATACAACAATAACAGTAATAAACAAACAAAAATATATTGAAAAATATCGACAGGTAAGTATATGTATCCATACATGGTAGAAAATCAAATATTTTGGAGAAAAAGAAACTTCAAGACAGTCACCTACGAATAAACCCTAGTAGCGACAAAATTATCCATCAAAATTCAACTACGAATAAACCTTAATAACGACAAATCATAGCATTTTCATAATAATGTAATCTAACTAAGTGACAAACAACAAGATTTACCTGGTAATTTTAGGAAAGCTAGCAATCTGAGCTGTAGTGAAATCATCAATACAATCGACTAAAGGTTGAAATCGTCAATACACACCCACCAAGATGCAAGCAACAACTTTGAATCAGCTGATTCAAAGAGAAATACACATCAAAATGGAAAGATTTGTCTGATTAGGGTTGAATTTGTGAAGGAGAAGTTGAAAAGTTTCTAGGGTTATTTTCCCCTTTTCCTAAATAATAAACATTGATAAAGTTATTTTAACTATTTTAAAGGCGCGTGTATGTAATCGTTTGAGTTTGAGTGATACAATGGTTCAACTAAGCTAATAATACCCACAAAAATACACTAAAAGTAAGTCTGGGGGTCATAGGACCCCCGCAAAGTTGATATGTGTAACATCAATTTCGCTCATAGTTGGAGTGTGTTTTGAAGCCTTTTCCCTATATTTTGTGTTGAGGAGACTTTACCAGAAAAGAACCTAGAAAAATTGGACTAAACCCAAAAATATTGAAAAAATCATGATAAAAAATACTTGATTCTAATTAATTTTTGGTGTATAAATTTAAAAAATCAATATAATTGATTTATTAGTTTAATAAATGAAAAAATCTTACCAAACCAACCTATGTATCTATTCACCTTCCCTAGAGGAGATGTTTATGTTACTAATTGCAGATGAAAAATCAAGATAGAATTAATTAAATTATTCTCATTTTCCGCTTAAAATTAATTCTTTTGAAAGTAAAAATATTGGTGCAAGTGAATTTTCTCCTTTAAATTGTATGATGGGAGTTCGACTTCAACCCTAATACATTTACATTTTATAATACCTCTTTCGTTCTATATTGTCTGTCCACTTTTTCTTTATACACTCTTTAAGAAATCATAAATAAAAAGAGTGTTTTTTATTAATTTATCATAAACAAACTCTTTTTGTTGTTTTTATTTAAATATTAATAATATGTGAACATATTAAGAGAAATAATTCTTTCTAAAAATGAACTGACGATGTAATTTTCTTGTCCGCTGTCAGTCTCAAAATTATTTTCTTATTTATGATTTCTTAATATGCATGTAAAAAGGAATGCGATCAACTAATATGAGACAGAGAGAGTAATTACTATAGGCGCTAAGCGAAATAACCTCGGAGATCCTTGTACTTGGATCCTTTGGAAGAGCTAAATCCGTTTTACATTGTTGTCACCACAAAAGTTTTTAGCGGAAACGTGAAAATAAAGAACTAGAAAGAACAACAATATTTAACGTGATTTGGATTAGAATGATTCTACGTCCACCAAAGAACAACTGCACCAATATTTATTTCACTCCAAAGGAATATAAGTGAAATACAACAAGAGAGAGAAGATCAAATGTCTTAGAAGATGAAAAGGCAAGTAAGAGGTTGTGTTTTAACATATGAATTAAGAGCTACCTATTTATAGGAGTGAATTCTTCCTATTGATGTCATCCATGACATCACTATGTATCAAAATGTCAAGGTTTAAAATGTGAAACCATTTTATGGTTTACCTAAATTTCACCTACAAAGATATTATCTTGATCTTTCATTTTGTACCAAAGAAATTATCTTCCTACCAAATCTTCACATTAATTCATCTTCTATTTTGACTCCATAAGGACCAAACCAACTCTTTCAATCTCTACCTTGGTTTGCGTTCTGACCATGTGTATGAACAACTCCGGCCAAAACTTCTAAACTTACTAGGCAATCCAATTGTAAGAAACAAGAAGAATCAAACCTTTGTTGAACATACTAACTCCACCTAGCAGTTGTTCTCTAGGAGTTGCATCAGTTGATGCATACTCTCGCCAAGTCCTTGCAGTGTGAAAACTTGGAAAGTGGGACTATCTTGGTCAACATGTCTCCAGCGTTATCGTCCGTGACAACCTTCTCAATCTTGATAGTTCCCTCTTCAAAAACATCTCGAATGAAATGAAATCTGACATCAATGTGTTTGGTGCGCTCATGAAATCTTTGATTTTTAATCAAATAAATAGCACTTTGACTATCACATCTTAAAGTTGATTCCAGCTGAACCAAACTCAATTCTGCCACCAAACCTTTCTACCAGATAGCTTCTTTCACTCTCTCTGTTGTTGCCTACATTCTGCCTCTGTTGTAGACAAAGCGACAATCGACTGTAAAGTCGATTTCCAACTAAAACCACTACCAACGAGAGTAAAGATGTATCCAGTTGTGGACCTCATTCTATCAAGATCCGATGCATAGTCAGAATCTACATAATCGAGAACTGAAATACCTCCACTTTTCCGAAAGGTTAGGCCAATATCAGAAGCTCATTTGAAATATCTCAATATCCACTTGACAGCTTCCCAATGCCTTTTTCCTGGATTTTCCATGTACCTACTTACCACACTTACAGATTGAGCAATATCTGGTCGTGTGCACACCATAGCATACATAATGCTACCAACTGCGCTAGCATAAGGAACCTTTAACATATGCTCCATCTCATCCATAGACCGAGGCATTTGTAACTCTGAAAACTTGAAATGAGAAACTAACGGTGTACTTACAGGCTTGCTCATATGCATATTGAATCTCTCAAGAACCTTTTTGATGTACCTCTTCTGAGAAAGATGTACAATACCGTCTTCTCTTGAAATCTCCATTCCAAGGATTTTCTTTGTAGCTCCCAAATCCTTCATGTCAAATTCCTTGCCCAACAGTTTCTTCAAAATATTTATCTCTGTGATATTGCTAGCAGCAATAAGCATATCATCAACATAAAACAATAGATAAATCATAGAGTTACCAAACATCATCTTGTGATACACACAACTATCAAATGCACTCCTCGAGAATTCATGTATAGTCATGAATGTATTAAACCTTTTATACCACTATCTAGGGGATTGCTTCAAACCATACAAGGACTTCTTCGGTTGGCATACATGATCTTCTTTTTCTTCAGGTAGGAAACCTTCTGGTTGATCCATATAGATTGTTTCTTCTAGATCACCATGTAAGAAAGCAGTTTTGACATCAACCAATGCTAGTAACACACGAATTGAGCTATGTTTCATGACCAGAGAGAATATCTCATAGTAGTCAATTCCCTCCTTCTGACTGAAACCCTTTGCAACTAATCTAGCCTTGAACCTAGCATCTTCCACTTCTGGAATACTCTATTTCTTTCTGTAGACCCATTTGCATCCAACTGTTCTCTTCCCCTTTGGCCTTTTAACTAAGACTCATGTCTCATTTTTTGAAGAGACTCCATCTCTTCTATCATGGCAAACCCGTCATTGTGCAACATCCTTGCAAGAAGTTGCTTCAACATATGAGGAGGGCTCAAGATCCTTAATCTCTTCTTCTGCAGCTACGAACGCATATGCAATTAGATTTGATTGCTCTATGACACGTTTCGGTTTCGTATCTGCCTTTTGACCCTTCCATTCGCAATTATGTATGGTTCATTGACACCAAGTTCTTCAAGATCTACATTTTTTGACTCATCAATTTGAGTCTCTTGATCCCTTTCCTCGGTAAGCTCCACTAGTAGCTCCACATGCTCATTGTTCTCATTACTTGATAACTCCATAGAAACTTTACGAGGACCAAGCATAGAGGATTCATCAAAGGTAACATCTCTACTAACTACAAATTTGAGTAAAGACAAGCACCAAAGTTTGTACCCTTTTACTCCATCTACATACCCTACGAATATGGCATTTTTAGCCCTTGGTTCAAGCTTTCCTTCATTAACATGATAATAAACTGGACACCCAAATATTCGTAAGTATGAATAGTTAGAGGTTTCACCTGACCATACTTCATTCGGAGTCTTAAAGTCAATCGTTGATACTGGAGATCGATTGACAATATGAGAAGCAGTGTGAACAACTTCAGCCCAAAACACTTTGGACATTTTGGCTTGTAAGAGCATACAACGAGCCTTCTCAAGAAGAGTTTTGTTCATCCTCTCGGCAACTCCATTATGTTATGGTGTGTGCCTGACCATCTTATGTCTTGCGATCCCATGAACCTTTCAGAAATCATTGAACTCTTCACTGTAAAACTCAAAGCCATTATCTGTGCGAAAACACTTTATTTTTCTCTCCATTTGATTTTCAACCAAAATCTTCCACTATTTAAATGTTTCAAAAGCATCACCTTTTACCTTCAAGAAATGCACCCAAACCTTTCGTGAAAAATCATCAATGAATGTGAGAAGATACATCTTTCCTCCATTCGATGGAAGCTTAAAGGGACCCTATAAATCTGAATGGATGTAGTCTAGCACCCCTCCCGTCTTGTGCTTTCCAGTGCTGAAGCCGACCTTCTTCTACTTCCCTAAGATGTAGTGCTCACAAAATTCAAGTGTGCTGATCTTTTCACCATTCAAAAGGTTTCCGTTGCTCAACATATTCGGTTCTCGTGCCCTCATATGACCTAGTCTCATGTGCCATAATCTTGCCTTATCATCATCAGATAACTGCACTGTAGATGTATTTACAGAGCCAACAATGGTGCTTCCTACTAGTTTGTAGAGGCCATCCTCCAGCTTGGCCTTCAGCATGACTAAAGACCCTTTAGTCACTTTCAAAGTTCCTCCTTCGCTCATGTACTTGTAGCCTTGTTTATCCAGAGTACCCATGGAGATCAAATTCTTCTTCAGATCAAGAACATGACAGATATTTGTAATAGTCCTCACAATTCCATCATTGTAGTGAACCCGAATTGAATCAATGCCAACTATTTTACAAGTTGCATTATTTACCATTATTACGGTTCCTCCACTTGTCTCATAGTTGCTGAACCAATCTCTTTGGAATGTCACATGTAGAGTACAACTAGAGTCTAACACCCATTTGTTATCATAGACTTCATTATTGCATGATGTTGTTAGTACATAATCATCATTAGAATCATGTACCTGCTCAACAATGGATGCACTCACCTTTTATTTGGACTTTGACATAGGACAATCTCGTTCAAAGTGCCCTTTCTTGTGACAGCCCCAACACTCCGCATTCTTCTTGTTCACATGAGACTTTGATCTGTACTTTGATTTTCTCCTTCCCTGTTGGCTAGTATGGCCTCTCACAAAGAGTACATTAGCTTCGTCATCTTTGCCTCTTTCAAAGTGCCTCCGCATATCACAAGAGTTAAGTGCTTGCCGAGCTTGCTCAAGAGTGATAGGCTCCTTGCTATACATTATTGAATTCTCAATATCATGATATTTTGAAGTCAATGAAAATAGCAAAGCACATGCAATCATTTCCTTATCCTTTTTAATTCCAGCAGTCTGTAAATCCATCATAAGTTTATTAAATGCATCTAGACGGCCTTGCAACAAAGTACCTGACTCCATCTTAAATGTGTGAAGACGCCATTGTAACAACATCCTTGTTGTCACTGATCGGTCCTGGTAAAGCCCTTCTAGTCTTTCCCATAATTGTTTGGCCGTCTCATCAGTACTTGTACTCACTTCACAAAGCACGTTAGGTGCAAGGGACAGTTGGATTACACTCAATGCATCTCCTTCAGTCTTCTCCTTGTCGGAATCTGATATATCATCGGGGTACTTTTCGTCAATAGCATGGATTGAACCTTCCCTCTGTGGTAACACCATAATCTAGATCTTCCAGATATTGAAGTTGTTGCGTGCACTAAATCTATCAATATCAAACTTCATAGAACTCATCTTTACTTGGTCTTTCTCTTCTACTATAAAGTATTTGGAAATACAGAAAACCAAAGTAATTTTTTTTTGATGTGAAAGTTCAGACTGTGCTGCAATCACAGAGCATACTCAGATAGAATCTTGGCTCTGATACCAATTGTTAGCGGAAACGTGAAAATAAAGAACTAGGGAGAACAATAATATTTAATGTGGTTCGGATCAAAATGATCCTACGTCCACCGGAGAACAATTACACCAATATTTAATTCACTCCAAAAGAATACAAGTGAAATACAACAAGAGAGGGAAGATCAAATGCCTTAGAAGATGAGAAGGCAAGTAAGAGGTTGTGTTTTACCAAATGAATTAAGAGTTACCTAATTATATGAGTGAATTCTTCCTATTGATGTTATCCATGACATCACTATGTGTCAAAATGTCAAGGTTTAAAACGTGAAATCATTTTATGGTTTACCTAAATTTCACCTACAAAGATACTATCTTGATCATTTATTTTGTACCAAAGAATTATCTTCTTACCAAATCCTCACATCTTCTATTTTGACTCCACAAGGACCAAACCAACTCTTTCAAAAGTCATTGAAGCTCTAGGACGCTATTGCCCACACTTGTCATTAAAATTGAATAACTCAGGTTATATGGGAAGAAATGTTGAGGCTTTAGCTATTGGTAGATACCTTCTTGCCTTGCATCACCTACAACTCATTGGGAACGATATGATAAATGAAGGAACGATATGATAAATAATGGCCTTAGAGCTATTCTTGATGGTTGTCCTCATCTTGTATCACTTAGCCTGCGGATGTGCAAAAATGTTAGCCTCGACCAAGTCTCAAAAGATTAAATGTGAAGTATTCTCATGAATTTAAGTTTTTCTCTTAGTAGAAGAATCACTGGAAAAATGTCAGTCTTCTTATTTCAGAGATGTGTCACACAAAATATCAATTTAGTAAGAGAGGTTGTCTTGGCAGTCCTTTAAATTGAACAAACATTTACTTCAAATCAATATCTTTTTCAAAGATCTAAAGCCTCATGCACTCTTCACGAATAAATAAATATCTAGTGACTGAAAGAGACCATTAACCACCAAGAAGAGTATATAAAACCTCAGTATGACCCGAAAAAATGGATAAGCTCTTTCAAGATAAATGGAAGATGTAACATACATATTTAATACAATGACCCTCCGTTCCTCTTCAGTTGTGAGACATGTTTAGAATAATGACCAAAATGGGAAACGTTCACATATGGCTTGATTTGTGAGTCTTCAATTTTCATTGTGTTATGCAATTTGTATTTAAAATCAACACTAATGACAACAAAACTTTGTAGAAACATTAAAACTTCAAAGTTTAAATCATGTAGTGAAGAACATAAATTAATAACATTAACATAAATTAATAACGGTAAAACATACCAGAATCTATAACAATTGTATGAAACAGAAAGGAAAGAAAATGGAGCACACTAAATGCACGGTGTTCTCTTCTAAAAATTATTCCCCTCTAGTAACCGAGGTTTCAATGGAATAGATCCTCTCAAAATAGAACGATTTTATTCACTAGTATATTGATACCCAAAACAATGGTGTTAGCGAGCCACTCAGCAGCAGTAAAGTACACGAATATTTTGTTGTGCAGAAGAAGAAGTTTAGAAATTTCGTAAGTGAAAAGTATGAGGAATCATATGTATTTATAGCCAAGAAGCACTGTTTCTGAAAGTTTGCAACCTTTCAAAAACCACACGACCATTCATGAAAGTTTGCAACCTTCCAGAACAGCCATGGCTGTTCCTGAAAGTTACAACCTTTCAGAACAACCATTTCAAACGGTGGAAAATTCAAATAAAATGGGAAACACATTTTAAAACACGGGCCGTGCGGATTCGAGTTGGGTTGGGTCATTTTGGTTAATTAATTAAATAATTAACATCGCTTATGCTATTATTTAAATAATGATTAATTAAATAATTAAAATAAACTTTGTCCAAAAAATAATCTCTCGATCATTTTCCAAAGCCGAAGTCGAGCCGAGCGACGACGACGACGACGCGATGGGGTCCCTCTTTCCAACCATTTTAACAACTAGTAGAAGTGTTTCTCTATTTAAACACTTTAACCTTTCTTTGCACCACCAATGAGGGAGGAATGCTTTTTCTTACTAAAGCATAAGAGAACCTTTGAAATTCCTCATTTCATCTTCTCTTCATTTTCCATTAATTCTTAATATATACCCAACACTCCTCCACATGAATGGGGAATGGATATAACACAAATGAATGCACGGACGAGTGTGTACTTTACAAGCAAGGGTCAATTGCATCTGGATAAGTTGGTTTCCCGTTGAACTTTCCGTAGTGAACATATGTTGGATATACTCGGTCAATCGGTAGATGTGATATCCTTAAAATCGTCAAGCTTTGGTATATACCTAGACAACCATATGTCACACAATCAACCCTTTACCATTTATGTTTCTTACGGTTGTATTCGTTTCAACCAAGAACACTTCCTGGTTTCATGAGTGTATAGAGAATAGGCTTTTTACAATGATTCTCTTTGAATCAGATTGTACTTCACACTCACATAGGTGATTTCTAACCGTGTCATCACATAGATACTATATTTGGTCAAATCTGCCAAACTTAGCAAAAAATTAAAAACTTTAAGCTTTATTAACTCATTAACAAGCCTTAATGTTTTAACCTTGTTCCTGAACATTGTCTTCATCATGAGAATGGATTGAGTTGATTGACAATGTCGAACCGTCAGTCACAACTTTGTTTTCTCCTTGAACCTAGCTCTTGGGATCTCCAGTCTACTAGGTTGAGTTACCGCCATGATGACTTGTCCTAAGTCGTAAACCCATTCCCTTAGATGATCTTTCAACTGCCTCTCTCACTAGGTCTTTTGTTAATGGATCTGACACATTATCTCTTGACTTTACATAGTCAATTATAATAATTCCACTAGAGAGCAATTGTCTTATGGTATTATGTCTCCATCGTATATGATGAGATTTCCCGTTGTACATGACACTCCCTGCCCTACCTATTGCTGCTTGACCATCACAATGTATGCATATAGGTCCCACAGGTTTGGCCACAATG
Source organism: Solanum appendiculatum (assembly GCA_018342035.1). Lineage (NCBI taxonomy): Eukaryota > Viridiplantae > Streptophyta > Magnoliopsida > Solanales > Solanaceae > Solanum > Solanum appendiculatum. The sequence continues at coordinate 28,533 of JAGDQO010000962.1, forward strand.
GAATATCCTCTAAGAAATTTCGGAGCCATTCATCTTCTTCACCGACCTTATCTAAGGCAATAAATTCAGATTCCATTGTAGAGCGAGCGATACATGTCTGTTTGGATGATTTCCAAGAGACTAGTCCTCCACCAAGTGTAAACACATACCCACTTGTGGATTTTACTTCATTTGACCCGGTGATCCAATTAGCATCACTATATCCTTCAATCACGGCATGATATTTATTATAAAGCAAGGCATAGTGTTATGTATGTTTCAGATACCCCAACACACGTTTCATTGTCATTCAGTGAGTTTGATTAGGATTACTAGTGAACTGACTCAGCTTGCTAATAGCACATGTTATATCTGGTCGCGTACTAATCATAATATATATCAAACTTCCCAACACTCTGGCATAGTCCAATTGAGAGTCACTTTCACCTTCATTCCTTTGAAATGTAAAGCTTATATCAATTTGAGTTTTGACATCGTTGAAATTCAAGTACTTGAACTTGTCCAATACTTTTTCAATATAATGAGATTGAGATAATGCTAGTCCTTGAGGAGTTTTATGAATTCTGATTCCTAAGATCAAATCAGCAACTCCCAAGTCCTTCATATTGAACTTGCTGGACAACATGCACTTAGTAGCATTTATACCGTCAATATCTTTACTCATTAATAACATTTCATCAACATAAAACAAACAATGACTTCATGATTCAGAATGCTTTTAATATAGACACATTTATCACACTCATTGATCTTGAATCAATTTGCCAACATCGTTTGGTCAAATTTAGCATGCCATTATTTGGGTGCTTGTTTGAGCCCATAAAGTAACTTAACAAGTCTGCACACTTTCTTTTCTTTACCAGGAACTACAAACTCTTCAGGTTGTTCCATGTAAATTTCTTCCTCCAACTCTCCATTTAAGAAGGTTGTCTTAACATCCATTTGATGGATTTCAAGATCATGCACGCCGCTAGTGCTATTAACACCCTAATAGATGTTATCCTTGTCACTGGAGAGTATGTATCAAAGTAATCGATATCTTCTTTTTGTCTATATCCTTTAACTACAAGTCTAGCCTTATATTTGTCAATAGTCCCATCAGCTTTCATTTTCCTTTTAAAGATCCACTTTGATCCTAAAGGTTTATTTCCTAGAGGAAGATAAACTAATTCCCAAGTATGGTTATTCAAAATTGACTCAACCTCACTACTGACTGCTTCTTTCCAAAATGTTGACTCAGAAGAAGACATCACTGCTTTAAATATTTGAGGCTCATTTTCAAGCAGAAGTGCCACAAAATCTAGTCCGAAAGAAGTGGATTTCCGTTGATGTTTACTATGCCTAGGATTCTCTCTAGGTGGTGTATTTTCCTTTGGTTATTCCCGTGGTCGTTTAGATCTTTCAATTGTGACTCACATTCAGTTTTGTACGAATAACTGTATTCAAAGAACTCAGCATTATCTGACTCAATTACCGAATTAACATGAATTTCAGGATTATCAAAATTGTGAACCAAAAACCGACAGGCCTTACTGTTCACAGCATATCCAATAAATACACAATCCACTATTTTATGTCCAATTTAAACCCTCTTGGCTAAAGAAACTTGTACCTTGGTTAAACACCCCCACACTTTGAAATATTTCAAGTTTGGTTTCCTTGCTTTCCATAACTCATATGGAATAGAATGTGTTTTGCTATGAGGTACCCTATTGAGGATTTGGTTAGCCGTAAAGATAACTTCCCCCCACAAGCTTTATGGTAAACCAGAACTGATTAACAAAGCATTTATCATTTCCTTTAATGTTCTGTTCTTTTGTTCCGCCATTCCATTTGATTGTGGTGTGTAGGGGCAGTAGTTTGATAAATAATACCATATTCCAACAGATCTCTGCAAGAAGAGATTCGTATTCTCCACCCTTATCACTCTGAATTATTTTTATCTTTTGATTTAATTGATTCTCTACTTCATTCTTGTATTTCTTAAATGCATCAATTGCTTCATCCTTACAATAAAGAAAATATGCATAACAATATCGAGTGCAATCATCAATAAAAGTTATAAAGTAATTTTTCTCACCGTGAGATGATATTGACTTCATATCGCATATATCTATGTGAATTAAATCTAGAGGATTTGAATTCCTGTCAATAGACTTATAAGGATGTTTAACAAACTTAGATTCAACACAAATTTCACATTTCGATTTATCACACTTGAAGTCACTCAATACTTCTAAAGTAATTAATTTTCGCAAGATTTTGTAATTGACATGTCCCAAACGAGCATGCCATAAATCATTTGAATCCAATAAGTAAACAGAAGAAGAATTCTTATAAATATTGTCAACAACCATTACATTCAGTTTGAAAAGGCCCTCGGTGAGGTAACCCTTTCCTAAGAACGTATCATTCTTACTTATTACAGTTTTGTCACTAACTAGGACACACTTAAACCCATTTTGAATGAGCAGTCCAACAGAAACTAGATCTTCCTAATGGTAGGAACGAGCAGAACGTTGTTCAGAGTCAACACCTTGCCGGATGTCATCTTCAACATTATTTTCCAGTTCCCGCAATCTTCATTGTTAATGTGTTCCCCATGAATAGATCTTCATCGAACTCAGCAGGAGTATAAGTTGCAAAAGCTTCTCTTACATAGCAAACATGTCGAGTGGCACCTGAGTCGAGAAACCATTCCTTTGGTTTTCTAACTAAGTTGTACTCCGAGATCATTGCACAGAGGTCATCTGCGTCCTCCATCTTTTCCACTATGTTCACTTGACTTTTACTTTTGTCCTTGTCCTTCCTTGGAGCACGACAATCACAAGACTTGTGGCCATTCTTTCCACAATTGTAACAGTTGCCCTTGAATGTCTTTTTGGCCTGCTCTGACTTCTGTCCATTGGACTTCTTTCTTTTCTTGTCTTTTATAGGAGCCTCTTCAACAATATTAACTCCCATGATTGTTGAGTTCCCACGAGACTTCTTTTCGACTGTCTTGTTATCTTCCTCAATCTTGAAACGTATCACAAGATCTTTAAGCTTCATTTTCTTATGTTTGTACTTTAAATGATTTTTGAAGTTGTTCCATGAAGGAGATAACTTCTCAATCATTGCAACCACTTGAAAAGCTTCATTAACTACCATGTCCTCAGCAATACGATCATGGAAAATAAGTTGAAGCTTTTGCACTTGTGATCTAAGAGTTTTGCTATCTGTCATTTTATAGTCTAAAAACTTTGCGACCACAAACTTTTTCAAGCATGCATCTTCTGTCTTATACTTTTTCTCAAGTGCATTCTACAATTCTTTCGAAGTATTATATAAGTCATCCTCTAAAACACTTAAAATATATCCCTTACATAAGAAGTCCGTCTGTTTCCATGCTTCTATAATCATGAATTTTTCTCTGTCTGACATATTAGTAGCAGGTACTGAGTTTCTTCATTGGTAAATTTCTGCAAACCAAGAGTGGTAAGCCAGAAAAATACCTGTTGCTATCATCCTTTGAAATTCACATCAGAGAATTTTCCCGATTTCTCTGCCGGTGGTACACCAGTTCGGGTTGGTGCAGCAACAGCCACAGAAGTCGTAGCACTATCAATTGTCATTTCTGATAAACAAAAATCGACACAATTGATTCAGTAAGTAACAAATAAAATTGCGAACTTTATTGGAGTAGAAAACCACGTAGGTTTTAGTCTCCACCCACAAATACAAATTAACAAATAAAACAATAATCTCCTTAAGATTGTTCTGTAATTTATATTTAAAATTAATACTAATGACTACAAAACTTTGCAGAAACATTAAAACTCCAAAGTTTAAATCATGCAGTGAAGAACAAAAATTATTAACATTAACAGAAATTAATAACTGTAAAAGATACCAGAACCTATAACAACTGCATGAAACAGAAAAGAAAGAAAATCAAGCTCACTGAATGCACAATGTCCCCTTAAGAAAATTATTCTCCTCTGGTATCCGAGGTTTAAAATGGAATAGATCCTCCCATGATAGAACGATTCTATTCACCAGTGTAGTGATACCCAAAACAATGGTGTCAGCGAGCCACTCAGCGGTAGTAAAGTACACGAATATTTAGTTGTGTAAGAGAAGAAGAAGTTCAGAAATTTCGTAATTAAAAAGTCTGAGGAATCACATGTATTTGTTGCCAAGAAGCACTGGTTTCAAAAGTTTGCAACCTTTCAGAAACCACACGACCGTTCATGAAAATTTGCAACCTGTATGAAAGTTACAACTTTTCAGAACAGTCATTTCAAACAGTGGGAAATTTAAATAAAACGGGAAAGACGATTTAAAATAATTCAGAGTTGGGTTGGGTCATTTCGGTTAAGCTTAGGCTATTATTTAAATAATAATTGATGAAATAAATAATTAAAATAAACTTTGTGTGAAAAATAATCTCTCAATCATTTTTCGAAGCCGAAGCCGAAGCCGCGAGACGACAGAGCGAGGGGTCCCTCTTTCCAACCCTTTTAACAACTAGTAGAACTGTTTCTCTGTTTAAACACTTTAACTTTTCTTTCCACCACCAATGAGGGAGAAATGTTTTTTCTTAGCATAAGAGAACCTTCGAAATTCTTCTTTTCATTTTCCATTAATTCTTACTATATACCTAACACCTTGTATGTAGATATGTCTCACCAAATCCTTGCCAGCTCCAAATGTAGTAACTAATTTCAGTTGGTCCAAAACAGACGCAAAACAGAGACGAAAACAGGGCCAGAGAAAACAGAATGTATAATGCAAAAACAGAGCCGTTCTCATCTGTAAATTCCTAGCAGTTCACGTAAAAAGAAACAGCTATCAGTAAAACATAAGCAGCAGCAGATCTCGTCGAAATTATATCCCAAACAGTTTGCACCAAAATTCAGTTGTCCAGTTCCTCAATGCAAGCAGCAGCTGTGCAAATCAAGAGAAAAACCAACATAACCTTGAATCATGAACTCGTCTCTCTTGGCCATTCATCCTTCATTAAAAAGGTGATTGCCGGTTTCAATAAAACCATTTTTGCAATGACATCAGTGGGCAGCTTGTCTTTCAGAAACCTCATGACATGAAAGGATATATTGAAGGGCATTTTCCAGAAATCATTTCAAAACGAACGTACACTATTACTCAGAAATGAAGAACTACTAACAAGCCATTGGATACGGACAAGTACATTCCTAACCTTGTCAATAAGCTGGAATCACTGAACCACGGGCAAGAGTTCAATGATACATGTAGCGACCTCTCCTCAATCAGATCATACTTTCTTCAAAATTAAAACAAAGAGTTCTTTTATATGTACCACTACCGCGAATGAGCCACATCTGATCATATAGTCACTCAGGGCTACACAAAATACTATACATCTTCACCCACTTGCATCCTCCGTTGACACTTACTTTGATTTGTTGGTACCTGTCAAGAAGGGACATAAAAATCATGAACCTAAGTGATGCAACTTGAAGAAATGATAAGTCACTGCACATATGATTTTCAAGAACCATCAAAGTAGTTATAATTATAGGTCCTAACATATTAAAATCTGATTAGCTATGTCACCTAGACCAAGTAGATTATTCGGACAAATACATTTTAAGTAACAAAAGCTCAATTTTCTAGAAACTTTTCCACCTGCTATCATTCTATTATCATACTACCTTCAAACACCAAGACTTTGGGTGGTGAATACAAAAGGTAATATCTCAGGATACTCCTCATGAAGGTATAATCTATCACAACCAGTGTTATCAAAGGCGAAAAGCGCAAAAAAGCTCTAAGGTCAGTGGGGGCTTTAAGTGCAAAGCACAAATAAAGTGTGGGCTTTAATAAAAAAATGCACAAACAGAGAAAAAAATACAAATATATATGTTTAGTCCAAGACTAATAATTATAAACATGAATGACAAATATGTGACCAAAGAAAATGAAATTTTTTTATGATAAAGTGAAATATCAATTGTTTAGTATCATTTCTTCAGAAGTGGCTCATTGGCAAGTAAAATTTAGCCTTAGAACCTTGATGACAACACTGAAGCGCACATAAAGCGAGGCGAAGCGCTCAACATGTTTTGAGCCTTGCTTCAGGGCTTAAGTGCTCTTAAAGAGCGCCTTTGACTACACTGATCACAACAAACAAAGGCGCATCCAGAATTTATATTTAATAGGTTCAACTTTTAAGATTCTAGCCATAGAATACACTACATTATTATAATCCTCCCTCCTTTGTTTACTTGCTTTCAATAAGTAGGAACTTAGCCACAGAACAATTCAATCTTTAGGGATGGCAATTGGGGCAGGGAAGGGCAGGTTAAAGCTTACATTTTTAAATTTTAAAATGGAACACAGCAGTGAAGGATTTCATTTTCAAGTTTTTGAACTTGCTTTCTTCCATATGCCTCAACTCATTTGATCTAAACAACCTTATTTTCAAGTTATTAGGTTAAAGCAAGGAAAGAAAAGAGAATGAAACTTGGACTTCAATATTGGTCTAGGTCCTCTTGAAGAATGCTTTATGCAATTGGAATTGTCGGCATTAGCATTGTTTGAATTGCTTTTGTTAATTTACCCTGGTTTTTTCCGTTATTTCATGAAAGCAATTGTTTTACAGGGTGAATTTTTCATGCATGTATCTGCTATGAACAAAAACACTTTACATACAATGACTTACCTCCATATATTATAGATTTATGTCACACAACAGGACCATCCAGCCCGTAAATATAAAAAAATACAATCCTATTCTTGACTAAATAAGCCGTCAAATTCCTGCATTTCACAAATATAGTGTCCAAAGATTGTCTAATTAATCAAAGTAAATCAAAAACTAGGATCGTATCACTACTGTTTTGTCACAGCATCATAAAAACTCTATACAGTTCATCAATAAGGCTAATGACATGAGGATATAACGTGAATACTCGAAGACACTTAAAAGGTAGATAATCTATTGGTGCCAAGACTAAAGAAGATTGCTCCTAGAACACTAGAAGAAAAAGAAATATGAAGATGCAATGACAACTCAAATTAAATTGATAAGGCTCCAACAGACAACCTATCCAATCCGCAATGCCTGGTTAAACAGCACTTGATTCCCATAAAATTGGATACATCCATAATTGACAAGAAATTATAAATAAAAAAGAGTAGACAATACAGAGAGGTACCAGGTTTCAATTCTGAACCAGATATGTTTCGAAACAAAATCCATTTTATCATCTCCAATCTCAAAGTAAAGACAACAAAGGGAAGAATGATGAAATAATGGTGCGCTTTTACCGTAAGTAAATTTCTTTCATCATGACATATCTATAAGTTAACAGTTTTCATCTTCACTGTCAATGTAGCCAAATATCCGCAAGATAGTCTTCGTAGCCAATATCCGCAAGATAGTCTTCGTAGCCAATATCCACAAGATAGATAGTCTTCGAATTCATATACATCAGAGGAACAGTAATCCCAGTGATAACAAACTTCAGAATCAAATTCATAATCATGACTGGAAGCATGAGGTTGCTTTAAATCTACAATCTGTTGCCTGCATCTTCTTCCTAAATCCCCTTCAAGATCAATATTACAGCGGCGCAAGTCAAGCGATACAAGGTGTGGACAGCCATCAAGAATGGCTTGAAGTCCTACATTTGTCAAGGTATTCAAAAGAAGTGCAAGCTGCCGCAATTCAGGCATACTTCTAGCAATAGCTAAAGCTTGACCATCATCTAGAGATAATGAATATCCAAGTCTATCACATCCACTGGCATTCAATATAAATGACTTAAGCAGAGGACAAGAACGACCAACACTTTCTATATCCTCTTCAGTAATAAAGGTCAAGTGAGTATGCAACTCCTCCAACAATGGGAAATTCTTGGCAGCTGCAACCAAACCTCCAGCAAAGTCTAAAAAACCCATGACGAGTTGGAGATGTCTGAGTTGAGTTGATCTGTGAGAAATGGTAGGAAATTTATTACTTTATGAGAACTCCTAATTCAGGGGTCACAAGAAAAGAAATGAGCAATTATGAGGACACCTCTAAGGAAGCAAGTTGTTAAACCACAAATATAACATGGGCCGAAAACTAACAATTTACCAAGAAAACATTGAGAAAAAAAAGACAACCCCACAAAAGGGAGGTATAAAGCAATTGGAAACCCTCAGTAGACCCTTACTTTCACCACATATTGCCCAGCCAACCATATCTTTCCATCCCTTACATACATTGGAAAGACAATGTTCACCCACCATCATTCATTGAGCTCTTAACATCCAACTAATAATCATGATAGATACATTGGGTTTCATGGCATAGGACATACCAATATCACCCAAAATAAAGCAAACAAAGTATAATTTATCTCATAATCCTCAACCAAATTTCATTTACACTAATTAACAGGAAAAGAGTACCTCTCAGCAATATAGTTGAGCAAGTCTTTGCTACCAAAAGACTGAATGCTAATTTTAAATAACTGACCCTGGCTACGATCCACTGCAATCCGGCATATATTCTCCAACACCTGACAACTTCTCCAATTACTATCAGTTTCAGATTTCAAGTGAATAACACGCCACATAGTAGGGTCATGGCACGCCTTCCACCACGTACTGCAAACCCTCTGTGCACTCTCCAATATCTCAATGGTTCCCAGACGCTGCAGAATGTCCATCGTGATTTCTTCTGGAAGCTCAACCCACGGTGGCGATGGCGGTGCTGGTGCAATGAACATTCGGCATTTTTCTTTACTACTAAAAAAATTATCTTAGAATTTTGATTTTATAGAGAAAGCAAATTTAGGGATGGCAATGGGGCTGGGGCTGGGCCTGGGCGGGGGCGTGGGCGGGGGCGGGGCGGGTTGAGCTTAAATTTTTTATCCGCCTGCCTAATAATTTTTTTCATTTTCAAACCGCTTCGCATAAACCTGCACCATATAATTTTTTTTATTTTTTTTTTTTCTAGTTAAGTTTGATATTAAAAATAAATTCATTTTTTTCATTAAATTGTATTAATTTAATGGATAATAACTTAAAATTTTATTTTCTAGAGGTTAATTGGAAACATGTAAGAAATTGTTTTATATTTTATTGAACCATTTTCATTTACTATCTTGAATATTTTGGTAGTTTTAAAGAAATGATCTTAATAAATAATATTCTATCACTCTTATAACATGTAAAAAATTAAAATTAAATTTGAATCCGCATAAAATCACATATACCCGCAACCCGCCCCGCCCCACCCCACATTAATTTTTAAAAAACTCACATCAACCCGCCCCACACAACCTTAAACCCGCCCCACCCGCATCCGCCCCACCCCATTGTCATCCTAAGAGCAATAAAGGGAACAGGAGAAGTGGAAGCGACACAAAAACTCTTCAAAAAACATCAGGGTGGTGTCATTAATTTACATTTTATTTTTTCCCGCCATTTATTTACATTTTTTATCACAAAATATTTTCTTCCTTTAATTTATACTTTTTCCATTTCAATTTATGGAGCACAATTACAATTTCAAGAGTTAATTTTAATTATTTTTAGCTGGCCTTTTAAATATTTTAAATTATTAATTTTTAGGATTTATATTATTTTTTAATTTGTAATCTTTTTTCCCAAAACCTTAATTTATTTCTTATACATAATAAATCAACGTATTAGATGCAATCAGTGGGTATGAATAGATTTATATATTAGGGAAAATGCCCAAGTTGCCCCTAGACTATGGCCGAAATATCAGAGACACACCTAAACTTAACTAGGATCTTATTACCCCCATGAACTAATTTAAAATGAAATAAATAAACCACAAATGCTGACATGGCACAGAGAGTGTGCACACTTCTCTTGAAGACAAGTGATAAATGCACAAATTTGACACGTGACATTTTTTGATTAATGGCTTTATAATTAGTTAGTACACATATTTATTGATATTAAAACTTATATATATTTAATTATTTTTATTTCTTTCTTTGTAAAATATTTATTTTTATTTCTTTCTCACTTTAATTTTTTTAATTATTTTTAAAAAATTATGTGTATTTTTTTAAAAAAATAATTTAAAAGTGTCCTTTAATTTTAACGTTTTAATTTTTTATGTTTTATTTGGTTTTTCTCACTTATTTTGATATCCGTTCAAAATTAAGTTACTTTAAATACAAGATATTTGGAATTAAATTTGAAATCAAATCAACATGAAAGACAAAGAAAATAAAATCAATAGAAAAATAAAAAATAAAAAACAATGAATGAAGGTAAAAAATAAAGTTTCGATACAACGTAAAAAATATGTATTAACTTAATTTCAATACAAGATACAGAAAATAAGAATATATATTTTTTTTTTTTAAAAAAAAATATTTACACACATAGCAGCGCGAGTGTGTACAAACACAACCAACTTGGGTAGTTAAAGGTGCCACATCAGCAATAAAGGTGCACAAAAATACGAAAAAAATGAGTTCAGGGGTAACAGGACCCTGGTTAAATTTAAGTGTGTCTCTGAAATTTCGATTATAGTATAGGGATAGTTGTGCATTATCCCTATATATTATGACTCATTTCCATTGTTTTTTTTTTTTTTTTAAAAAAAGTAATGTGACGAAAACCATTGCTGCAGAAGTATGGAGTCTACTGTTGAAATGGCAACTCATAGTAATACCTTGCTGGAACTGGACCTGGATGGAGAAGCATAAACAGCCTAATACAATACGCCAAGCTCTATCATCTATCATAAATATATGACTATGGCGGGTTGTATTTACCATGTGTGGTTAGAAAGAAACCAAATCATTTTCAAAGGGACAAGGCGTATAACGGCTACCATTGTAAAACTAGTAATTCAACATGATTACTTTTGTTTATTGATAGATCTGGTGGTTCTATTTTCAGTCTTTGTTGATTAAATTAATTGAGTGATGCACACCAAAGTTACTGGAACTCTTACGGTAAACATATCAATTTAGTAAGAGAAGTTGTATTAGCAGTTCTTTAACATTGAAGATCAAAATTCTGCTAAACGTATACTTCAAATCAATATTTTTTTTCAAAGATTTAAAGCCTCATGTACTCTTCACGTATAATAACCAAAACGGGCAAAGTTCACATTTGGCTTGATTTGTGAGTCTTCAATTTTGTTTGTATGCCACCAAATTCTTTCCAGCTCCAAATGTACCACTCATTTCAGTTGGTCCGAAACAGAAGCAAAACAGAGACGAAAACAGCACGTATAATGCAAAAACAGAGCCGTCCTCATCTGAAAATTCCTACCAGTTCTTGTAAAAAGAAGTAGCTAACCAGTAAAACACAAGCAGCAGCAGATCTCGTTGCAATTATATCCCAAACATTTTGCACCAAAATTAAGTTGTCCAGTTCCTCAATGCAAGCAGCAGCTGTGCAAATCAAGAGAAAAACCAACATAACCCTGAATCATGAACTCGTTTCTCTTAGCCATTCATCCTTCATTAAAAAGGTGATTGCTGGTTTCAATAAAACCACTTTGCAATGACATCAGTGGGCAGCTTGTCTTTCAGAAACCTCATGACATGAAAGGATATATTGAAGGGCATTTTCCAGAAATAATTTCAAAACGAACGTACACTATTACTCAGAAATGAAGAACTACTAACAAGCCCTTGGATACGGACAAGTACATTCCTAATCTTGTCAATAAGCTGGAATCACTGAACCACGCGCAAGAGTTAAATGATACATGTAGCGACCTTCTCCTCAATCAGATCATACTTTCTTCAAAATTAAAACAAAGAGTACTTTCATATGTACCACTACCGCGAATGAGCCACATCTGATCATATAGTCACTCAGGGCTACACAAAGTACTATACATCTTCAAACATCTCCTCCCACTTGCATCCTCGTAAATTCCGTTGACACTTTGATTTGTTGGTACCTGTCATAAAAATCATGTACCTAAGTGAGACATGATTTTCAAAAACCATCAACATAGTTATAATTATAGGCCCTAACCTATTAAAATCTGATTAGCTATGTTCACCTAGACCAAGTAGATTATTCTGACGAATACATTTTAAGTAACAAAAGCTCAATTTCTAGAAACTTTTCCAACTGCTATCATCCTATTATCGTTCTTCTTTCAAACACTAATTATATTTATCTTTACAATGGAGACTAGGGAAGGAAATCTTTCCCCGGGCTAACCTTCCCTTTCTAGACCTCTTAATTATCTAACTAGCATAATAGTTTCTTCTTTTCAACAAATACAGAAAGATTCTAGCCATAGAATATACTATTTTATCACAATAAACAGAGGCGGATCCAGAATTTATATTTAATAGGATAAACTTTTAAGATTCTAGCCATAGAATATGCTACTTTATTATAATCCTCCCTCCTTTGTTTTACTTGCTTTCAATAAGTAGGAAACTTAGCCACAAAACAGTCCAATCTTTAGGGATGGCAATTGGGGCAGGAAAGGGCGGGTCAAAGCTTACATTTTTTAAAGGGAAAAAGGATAAATATACCCCCGTACTTTCGTAAATGGTACGCAAATACCCTCCGTCATACTTTTCGGACATTGGTACCCTTGTCGTCCAAAAATCAGAGCACATTTGCCCTTCACTCTAACGGAAGACTAATTAGGTACATGTGGCGCAATCCTACGGCTCAACCCGATTTGACCAATTAATTAACCCAAAATTCAAATACCTGCCCAAAGACCCGTTTAACCCACCCGATACACACATTGCTCACACTAATACTAACCTATCTAAAAACTTTAAGAAATCCCCTTCTCTCAACTCTTTCGTTCATCTCCCAAACTAAAACCCTAGTTCATCATACTTCTGCAAATGTTTCATAAAATCCATTCAATAATAGTTGCTCAAGCATAGAAAAATTAACACTACCATCTGCTTCCCACCTTTGCAGATCTCTGCACCCATACAGTAGTAGATATTTTAATTTATGAAACACAACATGTTCATCTACTTTCCAGTCCGTTCCAGTGAATGCATAATACCCTTTGAACACCTCAAGATTGGGTAAATTAGCCAGCAAATTTACAACTTCCCATGTTAATGTGTTGTGTGATAATCTCAAATTCTTGATATCAGGAAGAAAAATATCTCCAGAGATAATCATCGGGTCAATGTTTTCTTGCGTTTCTACGTGTAGTGTCTCCA